>ONZH01000311.1:0-142034 GCA_900303285.1 Rhinella marina
AACTGCCACACAGTACTCCATGTGTGGTCTGACTGGTGATTTGTGGCAGGACTGTGTTCTCATCATGGGCACCTATGTCTCTTTTGCTGCAACCCAATATTTTAGCATTGGCAGCAGCTGCCTGGCACTGGTTTCTACAGCTTAGTTTGCTGTTCACTAAAATTAATAAAAACGAAATAAGTCCTTTTCTATGTCAATGTTACCCAGTGTTTTACCATTTAGTATGTACTGGTGACTTGCATTATTCCTTCCTATGTGCATAACCTTACATTTGTCAGTGTTAAACCCCATCCCTCCACTCTATCCAGATCCATCTGTAGCAGTGTACTGTCCTCTTCTATGTTACTTACTTTACACAGTTTAGTGTCATCTGCGAAAAATGATACTTTACTGTGCAAGTCTTCTACAAGATCATTAATAAAAATATTGCAGGGAATAGGGCCCAATACTGACCCCTGAGATACTCTTCTAGTGACGGTGACCTAATCTGTGTACCATTAATAACAACCCTCTGTTTTCCATCACTGAGCCAGTTACTTACCTACCTACATACATTTTTCCCCAGTCCAAGAATTATCATTTTATATACTAACCTTTTATGTGATACAGTATCAAATGCTTTGGAGAAGTCAAGATATATGACATCCATTGACTCTCCGCAGTCAAGTCTAAAACTTACCTCCTTATAGAAACTAATTAAATTAGTTTGATATGACTGACTCCCCATGAAGCCATGCTGATGTGGTGTTATACGCTTATTTTCATTGAGGTATTCCAAGATAGCATCCCTTAGAAAAGCTTCAGTTTACCCACGACATATGTTAAACAATTCAGCCTATAGTTTCCGGGCTCTGCTTTTGACCCCTTTTTGAATATTGGCACCACATATGCTAAGCGCCAATTCTTTGGAATGTTCCTTGTCAATATGGACTCCTAAGGCCCCTTTCACACGGGCGAGATTTCCGCGTGGGTGCAATGCGTAATGCGAACGCATTGCACCCGCACTGAATCCTGACCCATTCATTTCAATGGGGCTTTTCAGATGAGCGTTTTTTTTCACGCATCACTTCTGCGTTGCGTGAAAATCGCAGCATGTTCTATATTCTGCGTTTTTCACGCAGCCCTGGTCCCATAGAAGTGAATGGGGCTGCGTGAAACACGCATTGCATCCGGATGCAATGCGTTGCGTTGCGTTTTTAACGCATGTAACTTAGCAACCTAGAAAGGAATTTCCACAGGAAGTTGTGTCTGGGGCTTGCTGAAGCAAGTGAAGTGAGGAGCTGTTTGTCAGAGTTCCTGCCCTCGCAGACCAAAATCAAAAATGCCCAGGATTCCCAAGACAATGGATGTGGAGAAGCTCATTGTGCTTGTCCAAGATAGGCCGTGCATATGAGACACCCGCTCAGGGGAATATCACGACCGCTACAAAAAAGATGCTGCCTGGCTCGAGATCACCAAGGAGCTGTTTGCAAGTGTGTGGGAGCAAAGCAAAAAGCAGAGTCGGCAGAGTTTTGGTAAGTGGACAATTGGTCCATGTTTGATGCTTGCTTTCGTTCATAACATAGCACATGTCTAGTAATGTCCTCCATAACATAGCACATGTCTAGTAATGTCCTCCATAACATAGCACATGTCTAGTAATGTCCTCCATAACATAGCACATGTCTAGTAATGTCCTCCATAACCTAGCACATGTCTAGTAATGTCCTCCATAACATAGCACATGTCTAGTAATGTCGTTTGTAGTCTGTTATTGGTTTTAGCTATATTTATATTCTTGTCTTGTTTTTCAAGTTGATGAAGTGAAAAACCGCTGGCGGAGCTGGCGGGATCAATTCCGAAAGGAGATGCACCAGCAAGGCCACAGTGGGTCAGGCCCCCCCAAGAAAAGGCCCTACATTTTCAGGGAGCAACTAATGTTCCTCCGTGAAGTTATGGAGCTGTGTCCGTAAGTTAATTGTGAACAATGTCCACTACATGTTTCTCAATATCCTTTTTGTTTTTTTGTGGGGGGGGGGGGGGGGGCCTATGTTTGATCCAAATCCTCTGTCGATATTCAGCCATATCTGGCCATCATGTGTCCGGAAATGTTAAAGAACAAGTCTCATCTATGTTTGTTTTTTTGGGGCCAAAGTATATTCCAATTCCCTTCTCCTTTACACGATATTCTCCTTGGATCTTTTTTTCCAAATCCGACATCACATTCTCTGCAAAGACACACAAAGGGGGGTCAGGTTTCCATATCACACATCAAGGGAAACTGCCGCCAGGAGCAGTTTTAAACTTTTTTCATACTTCAAACAGGTATTTCTACCCAAACATGTTATCTTCCCCTGCTACCCTTTTTTTGTGTTCTTAAATTAACCGGGCTCCGCCGTGTAATTTTTTCAACACTCCAAATGTGTAGTTCAATCAAACACCTTCTTCCCACCGGCTAGCTAAAGCCCTCCCCTGCTGTGGCCCTGACCCCTCACACTCCCCAGGCCATGGAATATTTGGACATGAAGCGATTAATCAACTTCAGTCAGCCAAATTTCCTTTCTCTCTGCAGTCACCCACAGCAACATTCTAACTAAATGGATGTTAGTTACCCCAGGGAAGGCGGCTCTTGTTGCTAGTGTGATATGTTAGCATTTGAATCAGGCCAATAATATATTCGTTTTATCATTTTTGTCCTATGTGTCTGCTTGGTTAATTTTTTATTTTCTTCTGGACTTTCAAGAACGGAGGACAACCTTGATGATGAAGCCGAAGAGGCCGCTCCACTGCAATCCAGCACCTGTGAGGAGGAGGTTCCTTCATCCCCAGGTCCTTCGCAGAGAGAAGAAGGTCCAAGCACCTCCGTGGCCCCTCGTCCTGGCACTTCGGGATTGGATTCCCCACCCACTTTTACATTGCCAAGTCGCCGTAAGCGGCAGATGCCAGCCGCCGAGACTTTGGTAAATAGCCAGGTCCTCGATTATTTATCTAGGGCAAGAAATGAGGATCAGTATGATTATTTTGGCCGCACAATAGCTCCTCATTTGAGGAACCTGCCACCAGAATGATTACTGCGAACGCAATCCGCAATCGGGATCGTTCTGGAGGCATCAACTCCTCCTAATGACCCAACAGACATATTTCTGACATTAGAAAACTGGCACATTCATGGGCACCTACCTTGCCCCCCAACAATGCCACATCCACAGGTTCCAATGTGCCAACCCCCATACCCTCCACCAAGGGAACATTATGGCCCCTCAATTAGGCCATATGGTAGCACATATTATGGGGAGAGCTCTTATGGACAGGCGGCACCGTCGTCTTCCCAGCACGGGCCACCTGGACAGTCTGGCTCAACCTCACAGCCTGCATACCATGGTGCCACATTTCATGCTCAACCCTCCACACCTGGGAGGTTTACGGATTTGTAAATTTGTTATTTTGGAAATTAGCAATGGTTTTTTTCAACCTTTCACAAGCCAATTTGAAATGTTTATTTGTGAAAATCTATGAAAATAAATAGATCTTTGCTTTGTTTGGTCTTTGATATTCGTGTGAATTGATAATTATAGGGTCTAAATATAGTGTAGATTGTCAAAATTAGAGAACACACAATGTGGGCAAAATATTTATTTACACCAAAAAAAAAAAAAATAGGGTATAACAAATACACACAAAGACAAATAACGAAAAAGGCGACTATGGATGCTGGAAAGGGACAGAACCAATAGGGGACATAAAATAGTCTGAAAATAATTCCCTCACTCTCAGCCCAGCAGATCCAGTTCTTCCCAGGTGTAGTGGCTCAGTTTCGGAGGGCAAGACATCCTCGGGGCCTGCTTCATCGGGAGTAGCCTCATAGGTGCGGATGTAGTTATGCAGCACTACACATGCCTTGATGACAATGTTCACATTTTCAGGCGCGAGCTGGATGGACGAAAGAAAAACATGCCACTTGCCGGACAAAATCCCAAAGGCACACTCCACAAATCTTCGGGCACGACTTAAACGGAAATTAAAATTGCGCCTCTTTTCATCCAACCCGCGCCTTGGAAAGGGACGCATGAGGTTAGTCGACAAACCAAAGCCCTCATCCCCAACAACCACATAAGGCGCAGGTGGACCGGACGAGCCTGGAAGGTTTGCTGGCGGTGGTATGTCCAGTTGGTTGCCCTGAAGCCACCGACCCATTATGGAAGCCCTGAAAATGCGAGCATCTGCAGAACTTCCATAGGACCCGATATCTACAATTATAAACCTGTAGTTTGTATCAGCCAAGGCCAACAAAACAACAGAGAAAAACTGTTTATAATTGTAGTATCGGGACCCTGAGTTCGGTGGCTTCTTAACCCGTATATGCTTACCATCAAGGGCACCGAGACAATTTGGAAATTGTGCCCTCTGATGGAAGCCCTGGCCTATATCAAGCCACTGCTACCTGGTTGGATGTGGCAGCATGGAAGCTTTCAGGCGCAACCAAATGGCGGAACAGGTAGCACGTACCACGCCAGAAATAGTGGAGGTCCCCAAACGAAATTCATAATGGAGGGAAGAAAAGGAATTCCCAGTCGCCAGATATCTGAAAAGAGAAAATTTTAAAAAAAATTAGAAATAAGACACACATTCTTACCGCTTTCCATTAAAACGCTTGGATAACACACCTTCCAAAAAATTTGTGGGTTGTTCACACATAAGGTATTTGTAGCCAAAACAAGGTGTGCTTCAAAAACACCAAACAGGTGCAGAACTTTTCATTACACAGGATCTCTGTTTAGTGTCCAGTCCTGGTTTGGACAGAAATAAACTGATGGAAAAAACTGATCAAATAACTGATATGTGAACAGCCCCTAACATATCCACACAGGTGAGAGATCCTCATCATTACATGCAGGATTAACATGCAGCCCAAACCATCCCCTCCTCCCCCCCCGCGGAACTTCATTATGGTCTCAATTAAATTTACAATACATATTAAAGAGATAAAACCTGGCCAATACTATCAATTAGTTCTACATTACAAAGGAAATGTTTGTAAGAACCCAAACTAGACTACAAATAGGACCTAGACACAAAGGGAGTCTGGGCAAATGAAAACAAAAGGAACAGATTGTCTTACCTTAAAGTAACAATCAGACGTTCTTCAGGTGACACACTCCGCCACATGTTGGTGTCCTGGAAAAGGAGAGCAGGACGCAGCTCCCCCAACAAACGGTCAAAGGTTGCCACCGACATGTGGCAATAATTGAAGAACTTGTCGGGGTGCGCACGGAGGTCAGAAAACAAAGACACAAATTGACCTTTGCACGCCCGCTGGGAAATGATAGGGTGCACCCACATCCGCTTTCTTGGAGGCTCTTCCTCGATCATATCGGGGCGCTCACCCCAAAAACGAAAAACAAGCCAGTGCAAAAAAACATGGTCAGTAGAAGAAATACGGAAAGTAGACATCCTGCAAAGGAAAATCCTACTGCCAAAATCAAACACAGACTACAAATATCTATCAAACACAAGATAAATGAGCTGTCCCACCATTTAAAACCAAAAAGGGGAGAATTTATATGTGTTGGCAAGGACCAGGTGACTCCAGAGGAGGGTTCAGTTTTTTTTCACGCGCGTGAAAAACACATGCAATCCGCATGTCACCCGCACAAAAACGCCACGCAAACGCAGATAAAACTGACTGCACACGCATACAAAAACGCAGCATTTTCACTGAACGCACCCTGAACGCATCCGCACCTAATCCGCGACGCTCGTGTGAAAGAGGCCTTAAAGATCAGAAATAAGGGTCTGTCTATTACACCACTTAATTCTCTTGGGATATGGAGGTGTATGCCATCTGGTCCTGGCGATTTGTCTATTTTAAACTTTTTAAGATGTTGCTGCACTTCTTCCTGGGTCAGATAGGCCACTTTTAATGGGAAGTTTACTTTTAAACTCTGCATTTAATATGACAGTTTACTTTCCTTGCTTAACCCTCAGGATACCAGAGGTTTTTTTTTGTTTTTTGCATTTTCATTTTCCCTGTCTTCCTGGAGCCATAACTTTTTTATTTTTCCTTTCACATATCCATATAACGGCTTTTTTTGCAGAATAAGTTGTACTTTCTAATGCCACTATTTAATATGGCATACGATGTAGTAAGCTGGAAAAAAATTCCAAATTGGGTGGAATTGTAAATAAAAGTGCAATTCCCTTACAGTTTTACGGTTTTGTCCCTACCGTGTTCCCTTTGTAGCAAAACTGACCTGTGCCTTTCGTTCTCTTAGTCAGTATGATTACAACGATACCGCATATATATATATAGGTTTTATATGTCTAAATAATGTTAAAATAAATTAGAACTTTTAAAAAAAGTAGTATTACATGAATTACTAATTTCCTATGTTGCCCTGCCATCTGCTGGCCAATATAGGAATGGCACTTCTAATATGCTGGGTCTCTTCAGAGAGACCCATCCTATTAAAATTTATTACCAGCATCCCCATTTGCCACACAGAGATGCCATTTTTCACCCTTTAGATGCTGTGATCACACTTGATCATGGCATCTAAAGGCTGTAATGACCGTGACCGGCATTATTGCTGGTCACAATCATTAGCTGTGGGCCTCTGCTGTTTGAAACAGCAGAGACCCACCAGCTATGGCACCCGCTGCACGCACGAGTGGGCGCCATGTTTAAACATCACTCCAGCTCCATACATGTATGTCGCTGGTAGCGAAAGGGTTAAACGATGATCGCTGGCTGTATTCAAACAGGTCTAGTCATCATGGCTATCAGGGAAAGGTCACACGATGCACATTTACATTACCACCATTCATTATTGACAAATGATGATTAACTTGTTCACATAAACAATTTCACAAGCGTTGAACAAACTTTTTAAGCAAATGTTGCTACATACATTCACATCACATGATTATCATGAATCTCTATCATTCAAATCGTAACAATTTACTTGTCTAAATGAGTCTTAACCCCGTTTGAAGTGTTTCTCCACTTTTAACCCCTTCACCCCCAGCGCCGTACATGTACGGCGCTGGGGCGATGCGGGCACATGGCGCCCGCTCGCGGGTGCGGCGGGCGTCATGGCCGGCAAGTCTCTGCTGTTTCTAACAGCAGAGACTTGCCGCTACCTACTACATCGGCGGCGTCTTCCGGGTTGACTAGATGCCGTGATCACACGTGATCACGGCATCTAGTTGCAGCTAAACCCGGAAGCGTTCGCTTCCGGGTGGTGTACAGACACCCCGTGTGGCCAATCGGGGTGTCTGTACACCATATGAAAACTGTAATCCTCGCTGGTGAGGATTACAGTTTTCAAAGTGCAATTCTTATTCTGGCCACTAGATGGCAGGCCAGGATAAGAAATGAGCAATTCATGTCTTTCTGAGTCTATAAAACCCAGAATTGCTCATAAAGAAAAAAAAAAAAAGCCACAATATATAAGCCCATATTTGAGCTTTCTAATAGTAAAAAAAAATTAAAAAAAAAGTTAAAAAATATATAAAAAATAAAAAAAGATGTAAAAGTTCAAATCACCCCCCTTTCCGTATAAGTAAAAAATAAATACCTAAATAACAATAAATATAGACATCATGGGTATCATCGTGACCGAAAACGCCCGTACTTTTAAAATATAAAAAAAAAATTCCAATACAGCGAATTGTGTGGCGGAAAAAAGCGTCCAAATGGCGATTTGCCGTTTTTTGTCGCTTTTTTTTTCTAAAAAAAATTAAATAAAAAGTGATCAAAAAGTCATACACACCCCAGAATGGTATCAATAAAAACTTCAGATCGTCCCGCAAAAAATGAGCCCCCATACAGCTCTGTACACATAAATACCAAAAAGTTATAGGGGTCAAGATTTGACAAGGAAAAAAAAAAAAAAAAAGGGCAACTTTCTAATTATTTTATCACTATGAAAACGCAGGAAAAACTATACATATTAGGTATTGCCGGATTCGTACTGACCAGTAGAATGAAAGTAACGGATCAGTTTTAATGCACATCGAACGCTGTAAATAAGAAACCCGTAGAACTGTAGCGGAATAGCGTTTTCTTTGCAATTTCACCCGGTTTGGAATTTTTTTCCCGCTTCCCACTACACCATATGCAATATTAAATGGTGGCGTTGGAAAGTACAACTTGTCCCGCAAAAAACAAGCCCTCATACAGCTATGTGAACAGAAAAATAAAAGAGTTATGGCTGTTTGAAGGCAGGGAGCGCAAAACGAAAATGCAGAACCGAAAAAAGCTCCGGGGGTGAAGGGATTTATTGGTATATTATTAAAATAAAAACTTCAACAGGGTATAGGTAGTAGAAGCCTATGCAGGTGCTACAGAGTCCCTGGATATAGAGTTCGCCAGTAGTTACCTACCTTTAACTGATCGAGACAGAGTGGCATGCTTGTCCCCTATGTGACATCCAGCACCTAAAGATACATATCCCTCCAGCCTTCCTCCATCACACTTATACATCAGTCTGTAAAGAGAACATTTAAGTCAGGTTGGACTCATCCGTTACATAAATGAATGATGAAAACATATGGAAGTCTAACTTTCCGAACACTCGAATTTTATTAATTTCATGTATATTGCATGTTCAGAAAACATGATTGTATCAAGTTACTTGAAGGTTTTACTGAAACAAAACAGCAGCTGCTGTACTCACTTTTATACATGATCTTAAAATAGAATTCTTCAGTCATTATGCCAAGTGTGTCAGAGCTATCAGTTGCCTATCTTAGTCTATCTTTCCTCTTGAGGTGTAACCTGAGTAGTTCAGCAATATTTCAGTAGAATTTGTAAACAGTTTGTGGGTGTTACTAGTCCAACCCAATCCCCAGTGTAACATAATCTAATGGTTAGCTATCCTGTGGAAAAAAAACAGGAGACACTCCTTTAGATCTAGTTAAATCTCTTCTAAGCATTCCTTCAGATAGTTGATCGGGGGAATCCCTCTACACAACAGCAACATGAAATCTAAGAACTGTACTCAACTATACTATACTTTTACACAGGCAGATGATTGGGCCAGTTATCAAGAACGAACATTAATATGAACACTAGTACTGGCCCTTGTATACAAGCAAATGCTGATTTTTTGATTGGCTCATTTATTCAAGCATAAAAATGGTTGCTGGTCAGCAGTACATATCCCTGTGTAAATGAAAATCCGATATCATACAGCACATGACAATCTCTAACAAACCTACAACCAAACATCTCTCAAGGAGAATGTCCTTTCTACTGTAGTTGTGTCTCAGTTATTGTCAAATCTTTAAACTGAATACACTTACATTAAAATTACATTAAATATTACATTAAATATTAAACATAAAACACATTAAGTATTAAATATTAAATATCAATAAAATATATAAATAAAATATAATTCGATATTTAATATTAAATTTACATTAAAAAGGGTTAGTGGCAGTTAGTGGCAAAGGATTGAAGAAAGCATGTGCGTCCACCTTAGCGATGTTACTCATCTGGACAGAGAAATAAGGAAATGAACACACAGCAAGTAGTGCTATACAGATGCATTATTGAATAACTCAGAGGCTGAGTTTTATATTTATTTATATTTAAACTAGCTGAAGGGCCCGGCTTTGCACAGGTATATTTTATCTATTTAATGTTTGTGTGTGAGGTTAAAAGATATCCACAGTGTTTTCCATAACTCTACAGCATCCCGCTCCCTTAACAGTAGACTCCACAGTACCCGCTGCCTTGACAGTGACTTCACAGTACCCCACTGCCTTAACAGTGACCTTCACAGCAGCTTCCCCTTTATTAGTGGCCTCCACAGTCCCCTGCCCCCTTAATAGTGACCTCCACAGTGCCTATCTCTTTATCAGTGACCTCCACAGCAGCCTTCCTCCTTAACTGTAACATCCACAGCACCTGCCCCTTTAACAGTGACCTCCACAGCGGCTGCCCCTTTATTAGTGACCTCCACAGTGCCCCATCTCCTTAACAGTGATTTCCACAATAAGCCACTCCCTTATCTCCACATAGCTCCATTCCCTTAAAATGTGACCTCCACAACACCCCGCCCCTTTAACAGTGACCTCTACAGCACCGTGCCCCGTAACACTGACCCCCATAGTGGACCACCCCCTTAACTGTGACCTCTATTGTTCCCTGCCCCTGTAACAGTGACCCCCACAGCGGCTGCCCCTTTAACAATGACCTCCACAGTCCCCTGGCCCCCTAAACAGTAACCTTTACGGTGCATGCCTCTTTAACAGTGACCTCCACAGTGCCCTCCCCCAATAGTGACCTCCACATCACCCTCCCTTTTAACAGTGACTGCCACAGAACCCTGCTCCCTTAACAGTGACCTCCACAGTACCCCTATTCCTTAACAGTGATCCCCCACAGCAACTGCCCTTTTAATAGAGACCTCCACAGTGCCCTGCCCCTTAACAGTAACCTCCACGGTGCCCACCTCTTTAACAGTGACCTCCACAGCATCTCGCCCCTTTAACGGTGACCCCCACAGTGCCCTGCCCCCTTAACAGTGACCTCAACAGCGCTCGCCCCTTTAACAGCGTGAGCTGCAGGGAGAAAATCAACCTTCCCCCCACCCCTGCAGCTGACAGAAGTAGATTTTTACCTTCATTTTTTCAATCCCCGTCGCTGCAGAGTGGAAAGGGCATGGCCTTAAAGGGTCTTTAAGTTTTTAAGTCCGTCTTCACTCCGCTCCCTTAACAGTGACATCCACAGCGCCCTACCCCTTTAAAGCTGACATACAGCAGTAAAGAAAAATGGCTAGGTTCTTTTGGAAACCTGGTTTAAAACCGTGTGTATGTGGAGACTAAGGTCCTGCGAGTTTCTATTGGCTAATACATTTTTTTGGGAATATCTCAGGAACGGTACATCCTAAGGAACTGAGACCCAGTCTAAAACCTTCCCGGACACCTGATGTACCTGTGTGCAAAATTTCGTGATTGTAAAAGCGATGGGGCAGATTTCTTTAGCGGACATACACACACACACACACACACACACACATACATACACTCAGCTTTATATATTAGATTCAGTTACAAAAGTATTTAGATCCAGTTGCTGGTTTATAAAATGAAGGGTATTTTGATGGAACAACCCCTTTAACCACTTAGTTTTGCTCAAGTTCTGCTGGGACTTTGAGAAAAAGACTTAATAGTTCAGCCCAAGCACAGCATGGGCGGCAGAGTGAGGGGGGAAGGGGTTACTTTAAATCCTCATATCTTGGGATTAGTGGCAGCTAGAGATATGGGTGTGGACTTGTTTGAAAGCTTTAACGCAAGACCAGAATCACAGCATTATTTCCACTACATCGGGATATACAGCTGTTACTGTGTCAGGAGTAAAAGGAGTAGAAACCTGCTTTCACTTTCAGCTGCTTTCTCTCCAGACCAGATTTCTACCAGCTATAACTCTTGATGTAGTGCGATAATGAGGGACATTTACTAAGGGCATTATGTCACTATTGCAGCATAAAAAAGTCGCAAATTACAGTATGGCTCACGCAATATGTGCACCATATTTTGCTACTTTGCAACCACTAAAATGCAACCCCTATAATGTCACCCAAAATACCTGGGCCCCTCATATCAATTATACTTATCCTGGTCCACGGCACCCGTGTCACTCCTGCTGCATCTCGCTGTTGATCCAGCGACGGGGACAGCCAATAGCAGGCAGTGACTGGGATTAGCCTAACTAGCGTCACCCGCGATGCTAGGGAGGCTCTTCCCCATCACAGCCTGCTATTGGCTGTCCCCCATCCCACCTCCCCTTTGTCAGATGTTTTTATCCGTGCGACGGGGAGATGCAGGAATGACGCGGGTGCCGAGGAGCGGGGTATTTATAACATGTATGTGATTCCCGGGCATTTTGGGGGGCATTATAGTGTTGGATAACCCTTTTAACTGGATTTACTTTAGCTTTTGCCAGAAAGTGGCTATAGCTGGCGTAAACTTTAGTATCTGACACATGGCCGGGCAGAGATGTGCCTAATTTATTAAGAGGCATTTGCCTGTGCAGAGAGATCAAGAATGGCGTATGGGTACACTAGTTTTGATAAATATACTCACAGATAATTATAATTATTTAAAGGTAGGCGTCCTCAAATAAACAAAATCTCACAGTACTATCGGGCGCTAAAACATCAAAAAAAAAAAAAACTTTATTATAAATATTGGATAAAATAGGGTAGATACATGCGCCCTTCTACATAAAGGGTCTTATAGCAAATAGGCCCCAGCCTGATGTGGAGGTCTCCCTGCACACCACTAGTTGCTCAAAAATGGCCAAAATATAGTCAGTATCCCGTCTACCGAACTTTCTCTGTTGGAAAGCAGGACCTCTCACTGCCTGCCTCCTATCCGGTTGACTAATAGTGCCTGTATAAATATGGCTTACTTCACTCACGAAATATTACTCAATGCGTTTCTGGGTGATCTAATAACACCCTCATCAGGAGCAATAGAGCAAAATTAGTACTGCCAATTGTTGATAACAGACAAACAAACATATAAGGACGGCGCACGCCACCTCTCTCTGTGGCGGCACCTCCGGCACTAGTTCGGCCGTGACGCGGCCGGCGAGATACCTCGTATAAGAGGGTAATTCTCCACCCCTCTTACCCGCCCACAACCAATCAGCTGCTCGTCCAGCCTCCGACAGTGCAATAGTCTGCACGCGTGCAATAATCTGCAGACGAGCGCTGACTCAATGTTTGGCTGCAGGAAATCATCATGTGCTCTCACCACATGAACACCCCTCTTACCCGCCCACAACCAATCAGCTGCTCCTCCAACCTCCGGCAGTGCAATAATCCGCACGCGTGCAATAGTCTGCAGACGAGCGCTGACTCAATGTTTGGCTGCAGGAAATCATCATGTGCTCTCACCACATGAACACATATTGGTGGGACCAATCGGCGGCCTTTGGAATTGTCATAAACATTGCAACATGAAGGCAATAACATTACAATTCTATGGCTTGAACATACAACTCTACATAGTTTATAGTCGCCACAAAATGTCATAAACTACCTAAACTTAACCTAATAGCCCACTCTAACTATACCAAGTAATGACAAAGGATCAAAAAGTCACAGACACAGTTATTATAATCTGGCCAACATAGGGCCTCCTGTCAGTACAACCTGACACACAAATACAGAACAATCAAAATATAACGGAAACCTATATCAGAAAATACCTCGATATGACAGGCTGATATGGATCAGCACCAGAGGATAGGGGGGATGTCTGCCCTCCGTCACCTCTTAAATTCCTCCACTCAGATAAAACAAATATATGAAATGTGGTCATTCAGCCCATCAGGGCGCAATGTTCCCAATCTAAATGTCCACTGCGACTCTTTCTGTAGAAGTCGTCTATCCAAATCCCCACCTCTCGGGGATGGCTTAATGACTTCAATGCCCTGGAACTGAAATGTGGTACCATCCGATGCATGGAATTCATTTATGTGGCGAGCGATTGGGGTATCCGCACCTTTCCGGATGTCCCCTAGGTGCTCCCCAATCCTCCTTCTAAATTCACGAATGGTCTTACCCACATACTGAATGCCACATGTACATGTAGCCAAATACACTAGTGCCATTGTTTTGCAGTTAATGAACGTTCTAATATCATATGACCTGCCTGTAGTGGCGCTAGTGAAACTACTGCCTTTCTTGATGGAATTGCACGCAATACAATTGCCACATTTGAAGGTCCCTTTGGGTGGATTGGACAACCAATTAGAAGGTCGCGGCATTGGTTGATGAAAGCTGTGCACAAGGCGGTCTCTGATGTTACAGCCACGACGGTAGGTTAATCGACGGTTGGTCCCCCACTAAATGACCCACATCCGGGTCCGTTTTGAGGATGCCCCAGAACTCTGACAACACCTCTTTGACTTTTTTATGGGCAGTATCAAAATTGCCAATAATCCTGAATACCCCAGACTCCTCCTCTCGTTGTCTGGGGTTCAACAGGGGTGTTCTGTCACATCCCAAGGCATGATGGTAAGCCTGTGTGAGAACACCATGTGGGTACCCCCGTCTCTTAAACCTCAGTTGGAGCTCATTTGCAGCCGTTCTAAAATCCCCAAGGTCAGAGCAGTTGCGCCTTACGCGCAAATACTGACCCTTGGGGATCCCCCTCTTTAGTGGGGGGGGATGATAACTCCCCTAACTGAGAAGACTATTTGTTGCTGTCTCTTTCCTAAATAGCCTAGTACCCAGAGTACCGTCCGTGTGCTTGAAAACCGTCAAATCCAGAAACGTAATACATGATGGGTGTATTTCTGACGTAAAATACAACCCCCATTCATTACGATTGAGCCTCTCCACAAATGCGGCAAAAGACATCTCATCCCCCTGCCACAGGATCAGGACGTCGTGATAAATATACCTCAATGTTTTCTTTTAAAGCTTAGATTGTCAGCTTTTAAACTAGACCTAGCTGCTACCCAGCCCAAGATATGAAAAGTTAAAGCAGCCCTTTCCCATTCAACCTGGAGAAGATGACGAGGCAGTGAGGAGGTCACAGCCAGCAAAAGGAAAGAAAAAAAATATTTTAATATACCACAACATTATGTTAAAATTGCTGTTTTTCATCTTTCCCTAAAAAATAAAATAATGACAGTTATTTAATACACTATCACTATCATGTATCATGGTTCCTAAAAAAATACAAATACAGTATATTCCTAAAACAGGAATTCCATGAACAAGGCCAAAAGTTAGAATGTAAAATATATAAGTGGTTCATCTGAAAGGCTATGAATATCACAGAGACCTAATGATATGACATTATATGGGTTATGACATAATTGATGTAAAAAATTAAAATCAGACAGACATCATATAGCATAAGACAATACCTTTCTAATAAAGCTAGAATCTGTCCTGTACCTCACATGGGTCCAGAGATATCCAAATTTACTTCCACAGTTGCTCTTTTGGATTATCTTCAGCCTAGAAAATTACGGTGCATGTCTTTTCTACTGCAGTTCTCTCCCTGTAACTGCCACTGCTTCTAACAGAACATATGGCTGAAGATTTAAACTGAGCATGTTCGACCAGCTAAGTGAGATGGACAAAAAATAAGGAAGAGAACAAACAGCAGGTGGTGCTCTACAGATACATTTTATTGAATAGCTCATTGGCTATGCTAAATTTTGAATTACATGCAATTACAAAGGTGTTCAGATCCACATGCTGGTTTGAAAAATGTAGAATATGTTTTGTGACACAACTCCGTTAACAACAAGACAAGTAAAACATAAGCATGTTACATGATCTTACATGTTTAGTGGGGTATATAAAGCTGATGTGAAACAGACTACTTTTTATAGCAACAGTGATGTTCTTTTCCATTTGGTATGGAGGCCTCTAAAACAGGGCTGAGTTGAAATACCAGGGACAGCCCTTATATAACAGTGTCACTGTTTTTTGTGGGGGGAAAAAACAGACCATATTTTTTATCTCATACATCCCCTTTAATCTGTTCATGTCCAGTCTTTATCACTTTATAACCCATATGGAAAAATCCTAGGCAGAAAAAGCCAAAACACTAGTGGTCTGTCCCAGTACTGATAATGTCATTTACTGTATATGCCACTGAACCAGACTAATGTAAATTTTTTAAATTGGCATAATCTAGGTATATAAATATATATTTGTTTTAATTAACCTGCAAAGTATATTTTATATCAATTTTATAAAATTATACCATTTTTAAATAAGTCGCTGGAAAGAATGCAAGGTACGTAAGTGCTAACGTGTAGCATTTATAATATGAGTACTTTACAGTACTGCACTGCATGCTGTGTCACATTATCTCAAGATTTTGTGCACCTTCAGAACAAGCTCTGATTTTCTTTTTATCAGTGTGAGAAACAGAAACTTCAATGTCACACATTCTTACATTCCCATAATACTGCGTGAGCTACTAACAAAAAAAGCTTTTGTAAGGGTATCGCTTGAATCATTCTTTTAATTAACCAATGTGATGTGCTCAAAGTTGGAATATTATAATATATATATATATATATATATATATATATATATATATAAAATATACTAGCTGAAGGACCCAACTTCGCCCGGGTATATTGAATTTATTTCATTTACTGTTTGTGTGTGTGTGTATCGTTAAAAGAAATCGAGAGTGACCACTACAGTGCCCGCCCCTTTAACAGTGATCTCTACAGCAGCCCGCCCCTTTAACAGTGACCTCTACAGCGGCCCGCCCCTTTAACAGTGATCTATACAGCGACCTGCCCCTTAACAGTGACCTCTACAGCAGCCCGCCCCTTTAACAGTGACCTCTACAGCAGTCCACCCCTTTAACAGTGAACTCTACAGCAGCCCGTCCCTTTAACAGTGACCTCTACAGGCAGCCCGCCCCTTTAACATTGACCTCTATAGCTGCCCGCCCCTTTAACAGTGACCTCTACAGCTGCCCGCCTCTTTAACAGTGACCTCTACAGCAGCCCACCTCTTTAACAGTGACCTCTACAGCTGCCCACCCCTTTAACAGTGACCTCTACAGTAGCCCGCCCCTTTAACAGTGACCTCTACAGCTGCCCGCCCCTTTAACAGTGACCTCTACAGCAGCCCACCCCTTTAACAGTGACCTCTACAGCTGCCCGCCCCTTTAACAGTGACCTCTACAACAGCCCACCCCTTTAACAGTGACCTCTACAGCTGCCCGCCCCTTTAACAGTGACCTCTACAGCAGCCCGCCCCTTTAACAGTGACCTCTACAGCTGCCCACCCCTTTAACAGTGACCTCTACAGCAGCCCGCCCCTTTAACAGTGACCTCTACAGCTGCCCGCCCCTTTAACAGTGACCTCTACAGCAGCCCACCCCTTTAACAGTGACCTCTACAGCAGCCCGCCCCTTTAACTGTGCCCTCCACAGCAGCTAGAGTGGCCACTGTCTTCACCCCAGAAAGCCAGACCTCACAGCCATTCCCCCAAACATGAAACAGCACCCCCAGTTCCCATGAAGACACACCACTAAACATGAGGCCATGCCCCCCTGCTCCGTGAAGACACGGAGGAGAAGCTGTCTGAGTGGGAGCTACTGAAAGGGTGGACATCCCTGTGTCTGTCCAGGCACTGCGTCGGACGGAGAACAGGTAGCCAGAAAACTGTACTGTCCAGACTAAAGCCTTGTCCTCTGTCATGCGCAGGGCCTGGATGGACACAGGGATGTCCTTTTGAACAGCTCACTCTCAGCAGCAGCACTGTGCAGTCTGAGCAATGAGCTGCAGGGAGAAAGTCACCCTCACCCCCACCCCTGCAGCTGAAAGAAGGTGATTTTTACCTATATTTTTAATCCCGGTCAAATGCGGCATGGAAGGGGCGTGGCCTGACTGAGTCATAGTAATTTAGGAGGAAGGTGGGTAGCAGTGGAAGAAAACATCTTTTATTACTACTGAACAGTAAATATGTGAAATTTACATTATATGAGGTAATGATTGATGATGAATTAGTCTAAAACATAAGTGAACTGGCTAGGTTGTCATAGAAACCTGGTGTATGGAGACTGCCTGTGAGCTTCTATTGGCTGATAAGGGCCATGTGACCTGGCTACTATTGGCTAATGCATTTTTTGGTGAATATCTCAAGAACGGTACATCCTGGAGAGCTGAAAACTATTCTAAAACCTTCCCGGACACTGATATACATGTGTGCCAAATTTTGTGATTGTAGCTGCAGCGGTGCGGATTCCTTTAGCGGACATACACACACACACACACATACACTCAGCTTTATATATTACAAAACAAAGTCCATGAGACAAAAAAACAATACATTTTCTTCAGCAGAACAGAAAATCTTAAAGAGTCTTTGTTAACGTCCAAAAAAACGCAGAACGCAGCTTGTAGCTCAGTCAGTAGCGATACAGTTTTCTGGAAATGGTTTTCCAGTTAGAGAGGCCTGCATCCTCAACACTCTAGCTTTCCAGAAGCTCACACAACATCCACACTGCTAGCTAGCCTCCTTTTAATTTCCCAGTAGCCCCACCTGGACTCCCAGTCCAAACAAGGTGAAATCCTGGAGAGGGTAAAACTGGATCTGTGCCAAATGATTGCCATCCTCTCCAAACTCCAGCACCAAGATAGGAATTTTCCTACTGAGAATAATAATCTCAGTGGCACGTATCTACCCTCCAGTACTTTTCCTGCTGCATGCTTACACATCCATCCCCCTCTGTCTCAAGGCCGGGAGACTGGGCACTTGAAGATAACAGGCAGTGAACTCTGGACAGGGCATCTGCATTCTCTACATCCTGTGCTCAACTACAAAATTCTAATCTTGCAGTACTAGGAACCACCTTGTAACCCTACAATTATTTCCTTTGTTTCTGCTCATCCACTTCAAGGGAGAACCAACCAGAACATTCTGCCCAGTAAATAATACCTCAGAGCCTCCAATGCCCATTTTATAGCCAAACTCTCCCTTTCTACAATGGAGTCATTTCTTTCACATGAGGTGAGTTTTCTACTCAGATAAATGATCGGGTTCTCTTCTCCATTCACCGCCTGTGACTTCACCACCCCTAAGCCCACAGCTGAAGCATCCGTTTAGACAATGAATTCTTTAGAAAAATCTGGAGCTATCAATATTGGCTGACTACATAGGGTCCTGAAATACCTTTTCTGCCTCAGCAGACCACTGGACCATGAGTGATTTTTTTTTTCCCTTTTGTAAGCTCAGAGGAGCTGCATTGGAAACAAAATTAGGCACAAACCTGCAATAGAGGCCTACAATCCCCACAAATGCCCGTACTTGTTTTTTTGTAAGAGGTTGTGGCCAAGCTTGAATTGCTTCCACCTTATTTATCTTAGGCCTTATCACACCTCTACCCACAATTTACCCCAAGTATCAAGCCTCTTCTAACCCAATGGCACATTTCTCTAGGTTAACTTTGAAACCAGTATCCTGATGGAGTCCAGTACAGCCTGGACTTTACTCAGATGACTCTCCCAGTCGGTACTGAAAATAAAAATATCATATACGTAAGTAAGCAGAGACATATCTTTTGTGAGGTTTCAAAATCCTATCCATTGCCCTTTGAAATGTAGCTGGTGCACCCTGTATTCCAGAGGGTATCTTAACATACTGAAAAAGGCCATCTGGGGTGAAGGCAGTGTTCTCCTTTGCTTTTTTTGACAGTGGTATTTGCCAATACCCTTTTTTAGATCCAGATTAGTAATGTACCTAGCTGGCCTCAAGTTCTCAATCACCTCATCTACCCGGGGCATGGGATAGGAATCACATTTGGAGGCCTCATTCAATTTATGGAAGTCATTACAGAACCGCCAGGTCCCATTTCGCTTTGGCAACATAATGGGACTGGACCACCCACTCTTAAACTTCTCAATAAGGCTTCATTCACACGACCGTATGTGTTTTGCGGTCTGCAAATTGCGGATCCGCAAAAAAAAAAAACGGATGACGTTCCATATGGCATCCATGTTTCCGTTTTTTTTGCGGATCCATTGTAACAATGCCTATCCTTGTCAGCAAAACGGACAAAAATAGGACATGTTCTATCTTTTTTGCGGAACGGAAATACGGACATACGGAAACGGAATACACACGGAGTACCTTCCGTTTTTTTGCGGACCCATTGAAATGAATGGTTCCGCATACAGTCCGCAAAAAAAACGGAACGGACACGGAAACAAAATACGGTCGTGTGAATGAAGCCTAACTATTAGAGCTAACATTTTTTCACCTTGTCAGAGACTATTTGTCTCTAAGCCTCAGGGATTCTCACAGTGTGGCTGGCATGGTGGACGCCATATGCCTCATCTGAATGGGCAACATGTGTGCTGCTGCATACTTTGGCAGACTGTGGGCCTCTTCTCTGTCTTTGGTCCAGATGAAACATCAGCGCTGGTCCCTTCATCATTTAAGTACCGGTCACCTGAGAAATTGGTGATGTATTTACCAAAGAAACGCGTTGGGACAGTTTTGTATGTTTGATTTTCACCTAGCATAGGGCCCCTTTGTTTATTTCACTGATGAATTGCTGGGCAGTCAACCCCTGTTTCAGGGACTGCTAGGGTCATTGCAGCTAGGTGTTTTTCTTGAGGGTGCTACTATATATCTCTGCATTACACATTGTTGTGGGATAGCCTAGGTATCGTAGGGCTTCTCAGGGGCAGAGACCTAACACCCCTGGAGTAGAACCTGAGTGGGTGTGTATGTAACTATGCATGTTTACATTTGAGGTTCTAAGGATTATTATCGTGTGATTGCACCAGGATTTGGCATTAGGTGCACTGTTTACTGGTATCTATGTTTGTGGGCCATTGATTTAATCGAATGTATTAAAAGTTATATTTTAAGTATTCACCCTATAATATAATTGTTTTGATCCTAGTGGGGTTTATTTGCACCCTTTCCAGGTGCCTCAGCTTTTGGATTGTATATGCTGGCATGCTGGAAGGTCAGAGAACATATCATTATTAAGCTGTAGCAACTCTCTGACTTCCTGTTTTTGGGACTTGGAGAGTGTCTCACCAATGGCAGTTTTTTCCACACTAGATTTGTATTCTGCAGGTGGCTCTGAGGTGGCTACCCATGACTCTCTATCTTGCCAAGGTTTAATTAAATTTATGTGGTAAAGCTGGCATTCTCTTACATGTATATACATATACACATTATATATATATATATATATACAGTTCAGACCAAAAGTTTGGACACACCTTCTCATTCAAAGAGTTTTCTGTATTTTCATGACTATGAAAATTGTAGATTCACACTGAAGGCATCAGAACTATGAATTAACACATGTGGAATTATATACTTAACAAAAAAGTGTGAAACAACTGTAAATATGTCTTATATTCTAGGTTCTTCAAAGTAGCCACCTTTTGCTTTGATTACTGCTTTGCACACTCTTGGCATTCTCTTGATGAGCTTCAAGAGGTAGTCACCTGAAATGGTTTTCACTTCACAGGTGTGCCCTGTCAGGTTTAATAAGTGGGATTTCTTGCCTTATAAATGGGGTTGAGACCATGAGTTGTGTTGGGTAGAAGTCAGGTGGATACACAGCTGATAGTCCTACTGAATAGACTGTTAGAATTTGAATTATGGCAAGAAAAAAGAATCTAAGTAAAGAAAAACGAGTGGCCATCATTACTTTAAGAAATTAAGGTCAGTCAGTCCGAAAAATTGGGAAAACTTTGAAAGTGTCCCCAAGTGCAGTCGTAAAAACCATCAAGCGCTACAAAGAAACTGGCTCACATGAGGACCGCCCCAGGAAAGAAAGACCAAGAGTCACCTCTGCTGCGGAGGATAAGTTCATCCGAGTCACCAGCCTCAGAAATCGCAGGTTAACAGCAGCTCAGATTAGAGACCAGGTCAATGCCACACAGAGTTCTAGCAGCAGACACATCTTTACAACAACTGTTAAGAGGAGACTGTATGCAGCAGGCCTTCATGGTAAAATAGCTGCTAGGAAACCACTGCTAAGGACAGGCAACAAGCAGAAGAGACTTGTTTGGGCTAAAGAAAACAAGGAATGGACATTAGACCAGTGGAAATCTGTGCTTTGGTCTGATGAGTCCAAATTTGAGATCTTTGGTTCCGACCACCGTGTCTTTGTGCGACGCCGAAAAGGTGAACGGATGGACTCTACATGCCTGGTTCCCACCGTGAAGCATGGAGGAGGAGGTGTGATGGTGTGGGGTGCTTTGCTGGTGACACTGTTGGGGATTTATTCAAAATTGAAGGCATTCTGAACCAGCATGGCTACCACAGCATCTTGCAGCGGCATGTTATTCCATCCGGTTTGCGTTTAGTTGGACCATCATTTATTTATCAACAGGACAATGACCCCAAACACACCTCCAGGCTGTGTAAGGGCTATTTGACCAAGAAGGAGAGTGATGGGGTGCTATGCCAGATGACCTGGCCTCCACAGTCACCAAACCTGAACCCAATCGAGATGGTTTGGGGTGAGCTGGACCGCAGAGTGCTAAGCATCTCTGGATACTTCTTCAAGACTGTTGGAATACCATTTCAGGTGACTACCTCTTGAAGCTCATCAAGAGAATGCCAAGAGTGTGCAAAGCAGTAATCAAAGCAAAGGTGGCTACTTTGAAGAACCTAGAATATAAGACATATTTACAGTTGTTTCACACTTTTTT
The DNA here is from genome assembly GCA_900303285.1 of Rhinella marina. NCBI lineage: Eukaryota > Metazoa > Chordata > Amphibia > Anura > Bufonidae > Rhinella > Rhinella marina. The sequence continues at coordinate 22,178 of ONZH01000311.1, forward strand.
GTTAAGTATATAATTCCACATGTGTTAATACATAGTTTTGATGCCTTCAGTGTGAATCTACAATTTTCATAGTCATGAAAATACTGAAAACTCTTTGAATGAGAAGGTGTGTCCAAACTTTAGGTCTGTACTGTACTCTAATTCTTCCCCAAACTTTTGGTCTGTACTCATTTTATTCTTCCCTTGAAACTTGGAAATATTGACTTTGACACAAAATGGTGTTAGGCCATTACTTTGAACCGAACAATAGAAAAAAAAAACTTTCCATTAAACCTAACCCAAGTCACAACTCAAATTACTTGGCAGACCCAAAAACTGACAAATGAAGGTATACAAGACCCAGATATGGAGTGTTGGCACCAGAGGCATAGCTACCGGGGGGGCAGGGGGGGCGACGGCTCCGGGCCCAGTGAGTCAGGGGGGCCCAGAAAGGATGACTATCAGGCAAATATAAATGGAAGCGCTCACTTGTATTTAGCAACCCCTATCAGACCTCAGATCAGCCCACCCAGCCTGCACGCAGCGTCAGGTCATAGTGCGCGCCGGCCAGGGAAGACAGTGGCGCGCCGGACCGGAGGGCAGCCGCAGTGCGGGACAGGTAAGAAAGGTTTTTTATTTTAATCTTATGTGGCTGGGTGGGCTGATCTGAGGTGTGATGGGAGCACAGTAGGCTGATGTTAGGTCTGATGGGGGCACAATACGCTGATCTGAGGTCTGGTGGGGGCACAGTAGGGTGATGTGAGGTCTGATGGGGGGCACAATACGCTGATCTGAGGTCTGATGGGGGCACAGTAGGGTGATGTGAGGTCTGATGGGGGCACAATACGCTGATCTGAGGTCTGATGGGGGCACAGTAGGGTGATGTGAGGTCTGATTAGGGCACAATACGCTGATCTGAGGTCTGGTGGGGGCACAATACGCTGATCTGAGGTCTGGTGGGGGCACAATACGCTGATCTGAGGTCTGATGGGGGCACAATACGCTGATCTGAGGTCTGATGGGGGCACAGTAGGGTGATGTGAGGTCTGATGGGGGCACAATACGCTGATCTGAGGTCTGGTGGGGGCACAATACGCTGATCTGAGGTCTGATGGGGGCACAGTAGGGTGATGTGAGGTCTGATGGGGGCACAATACGCTGATCTGAGGTCTGATGGGGGCACATTCTGCTGATCTGAGGTCTGATGGGGGTACAATACGCTGATCTGAGGTCTGATGGGACACAATACGCTGATCTGAGGTCTGATGGGGCACAGTAGGCTGATGTGAGGTCTGATGGGGGCACATTCTGCTGATCTGAGGTCTGATGGGGGCACATTCTGCTGATCTGAGGTCTGATGGGGGCACAATACGCTGATCTGAGGTCTGATGGGTGCACAGTAGGCTGATGTGAGGACTAATGGGGGCACATTCTGCTGATCTGAGGTCTGATGGGGGTACAATACACTGATCTGAGGTCTGATGGGGCACAATATGCTGATCTGAGGTCTGATGGGGCACAATACGCTGATCTGAGGTCTGATGGGGCACAGTAGGCTGATGTGAGGTCTGATGGGGGCACAATACGATGATCTGAGGTCTGATGGGGCACAATACGCTGATGTGAGGTCTGATGGGGGCACAATACGCTGATCTGAGGTCTGATGGGGGCACAGTACGCTGATCTGAGGTCTGATGGAGGCACAATACGCTGATCTGAGGTCTGATGGGGGCAGGGGACTGTTAGTTTAGTGATGTAAAAACTGGGGACAGGTTTCCTTTAACATAGGAGTCCCCTTGTTTTTTACTCCTATTACTCCTATATTTTACTGCATTATATGATAGAGTATTTACACTAGGGTATATACAAAGTCTATTGTACTGTACTTAACAGCATAGATGATCTAGCAGTTTATACAGTCATCTTTCTAATACAATATTATAACCACAACTAGTAGTATGTGTCTGTGAAGTTGGAAACGTGCGTTTGTGAAGCCACTAAGTGGGGGGCCCACTCAAGTATGTTTCGCCCCCCCTGTGCTGAACCTCTAGCTACGCCACTTGGTTGGCACAGCTGACATAGGAGCATCTAAAGAGTCTGTCTGGTCAAATCATTAAAATCATCTTGCATGGACAAAGCCAAAAAGATACAGACTGAATCAGTGAGTAGACATCCTTTATTCTTTTGGTGCATTAGATTGAATTATATCTACATATACTATTCAGCAATTGGTATATACGCTGTTTTTATGCCTCGTATATTCAATTACATTATATTCCAGTGTATTTAAGAGGAAATTGCTACATAATATGCATAGGTTATGACACTTAACATGCTTTTATAGATAGGGAGATTTTGCAATCAATAAAGACTATTTTACATTGTTTATTTTTTTAAATGTCTGAATCTTAGGTCTGATGGTGGCTGGGGGTGCAATATCAGGCTGAGTGGGTCCAATCAGAGGCTGATAGGGTCTGGTTGGGGGTGTGATCTGAGTCTGACGGGGGCTGATCTGAGGCTGATGGGGGCTGGGGGGGGTCCGAGTGAGGCTGCATGAGGCTGGGGGGGGGCTGATCTGAGGCTGATAGGGTCTAATTGGGGGTCTGATCTGAGTCTGATGGGGGCTGGGGGGGTCCGATCTGAGGCTGAGTGAGGCTGGGGGGTCTGATCTGAGGCTGATAGGGTCTAATTGGGGGTCTGATCTGAGTCTGATGGGGGCTGGGGGGGTCCGATCTGAGGCTGAGTGAGGCTGGGGGGGTCTGATCTGAGGCTGATGGAGGCTGCAAGGGTCTGATGGGAGGCTGATCTGAGGCTAATGGAGACTGGGGGGTCTGATCTGAGGCTAATGGAGGCTGGGGGGTCTGATCTGAGGCTGATGGAGGCTGGCGGGGTCTGATGGGAGGCTGATCTGAGGCTAATGGAGGGCTGGGGATTCTGATGGGAGGCTGATGGAGGTTTAGAGGTCTGATTGAGGCTGATGGAGCTTGGAAGTCTGATGTCTAATTAAGGATGTGAGTCTGATTTGGGGGTCTGCTCTGAGGTCTGATGGAAAATATTTTTTTCTTATTTTCCTCCTCCAAATCCTAGGTGCGTCTTTTAGTTCGGTGCACCTTATAGTCTTGAAAAATATGGTAAATTCCTTTTCCTTACAAGATGCTGCTATTAACAAACCACAACTTTTCATCACAGACACATGGAGGACACATGCATGCTGAACCAAGCTGAGCATGCACGTGTATAGAGGAGATGGGAGAGATAGCTGTCGGCCAACAGTTATCAAATGTGTGTGGCCAACCTACAATATGTATAAAAGATAAACTTTACATAATCTACTTAGTGAAAAGAATCTCACTAGTTTATGTTGCCCTTATGACAATATAGAAATGGCAACAGATTCTTTTTAAATAGATTTGGTGTTTTATTTGGATTGAAAAGCTTTTTGTAGGGCATTAGAATGTAATACCTTTTTCATGTCGTGAAGTGCACCGTGATATATATTCAATGGAAACAATATGTGCAGTATGTTTTGCTGGCAAGCTCAGGCATTTGCGGACACTTAGTAGAATACCAGTGTTATCAGATATGTCACATAACGTTCCTGGCAATAAAATAAGTTCTTGAGCCACTAGGAACTCTGTCTTTGCCAGTAAAAGTCATGTCACTGTTTCCTATTTATAATGTCTACTAATTATAGAGGGACATCATGGACATGATGGACCTTTAAGGGGTTGTCTTAATATCTTAATATTCATGGCCTATGCTCAGGAAAGGCAATCAATATCAGATCAGCGGGGTCCTGCCAATCAGTTGCTACTGTGTACACAGCTCCAGTCACTGAATAGTGGACAGGGCTGGTAACTGCAGCATTGATGCAGTTGACTTGAATGAGTCAATATATCAAGGCAGCACTCAAAATTTTGCTGCAATTCAGTAGTTTTTATTTTTCTTTGCCAAAGCTTTGATCATAAGATTCCATTCACACATGAATCACTTAATTGCAACATTACGGGTTCATGAGAACACCCTTTTTCAAGCGTATGTAGGTGCTAGTCAGAGCATAAGGGTGGCATGTTGGATCTCACATGTCAGCAGATTTGTACTTATGAAACTGGCTGACCTGTTAGGCCTCATGCACACGTTCCGCAGGATCCTGAAAAAAGGATAGAAACAACGGACCCATTCACTTGTATGGGCGACGGACAGGCATCCGTTTTTTCACAGATGCCTGTCCGTTCCATTTTTCAGATCCTTTTTCACTGGTGCATGTCCCATTTTCATCCGTTTAAATGTGACGGATGGCTCCATTGAACTCTATAGGAGCGTCTGTGAAAACGGATGGAAACGGGTATATATCCGTTTTCCATCCGTTTTCACGGATAGGTTGCTTGGAGACACAGAACCAGTCAGAACCAACCTAAACTACTTTGTAACAGTACAGGAGACAGTGTAGGACAGAGGCCAGACAGGAGTTGGAGAGCTAAGTGACAGGATGTCTTTCACTCGCTTGGAGGTAGAGAAATTGATAGGGCTGGTCGAGGGCAAGCCCATGATATGGGACAAGCACCTGGAAAGCTACTGGGACAACTTGCTCCGCGACCATGCGTGGACATCAATTGCGGAGCAAATGTACCGTGAGGACTGGGCGTCTGCATCATCCAAAACTAAATCCAAATTCAGTAAGTCCTGACATCATTTAGGACATTCCCACTTTTTTAAAAAAAAAAACGGATCCGTTTAAACGGATGGCAGTCCGTTTTAACGGATGAAAAACGGATAAAAAAACGAATTGAAAAATACGGACTGTAAAAACGGAACGGGTGCAGACGGAACGTGTGCATGAGGCCTCACATGTGCGTTTGGCAGCTGAAGGCATCTGTGCTGGTCCCATGTTCATACAGTACAGACCAAAAGTTTGGACACACCTTCTCATTCAAAGAGTTTTCTGTATTTTCATGACTATGAAAATTGTAGATTCACACTGAAGGCATCAACACTATGAATTAACACGTGGAATTATATACTTAACAAAAAGTGTGTAACAACTGAAAATATGTCTTATATTCTAAGTTCTTTAAAGTAGCCACCTTTTGCTTTGATTACTGCTTTGCACACTCTTGGCATTCTCTTGATGAGCTTCAAGAGGTAGTCACCTAAAATGGTTTTCACTTCACAGGTGTGCCCTGTCAGGTTTAATAAGTGGGATTTCTTGCCTTATAAATGGGGTTGAGACCATGAGTTGTGTTGGGCAGAAGTCAGGTGGATACACAGCTGATAGTCCTACTGAATAGACTGTTAGAATTTGTATTATGGCAAAAAAAAGCAGCTAAGTAAAGAAAAAGGAGTGGCCATCATTACTTTAAGAACACTTTGAAAGTGTCCCCAAGTGCAGTCGCAAAAACCATCAAGCGCTACAAAGAAACTGGCTCACATGAGGACCGCCCCAGGAAAAGAAGACCAAGAGTCACCTCTGCTGCGGAGGATAAGTTCATCCGAGTCACCAGCCTCAGAAATCGCAGGTTAACAGCAGCTCAGATTAGAGACCAGGTCAATGCCACACAGAGTTCTAGCAGCAGACACATCTCTACAACAACTGTTATGAGGAGACTGTGTGCAGCAGGCCTTCATGGTAAAATAGCTGCTAGGAAACCACTGCTAAGGACAGGCAACAAGCAGAAGAGACTTGTTTGGGTTAAAGAACACAAGGAATGGACATTAGACCAGTGGAAATCTGTGCTTTGGTCTGATGAGTCCAAATTTGGGGTCTTTGGTTCCAACCACAGTGTCTTTGTGCAACGCATTGAGGAAGCCGTGCGGCCGGCGGCTCAACGCGCGGATTGATGATCGCAGTGCGCAGGCGCGGGATTTAGAACTCGAACAGGGCCGGGAGCCGAAAGAGCTGGCTGCCTGGCCCTGTCAATCAACGCTACGGAGGAGGGTTCGGAGGAGGAATGACGGCCGCTACTAGGTGCAGGGTTCACGCCTACTGCACCTAGGGGAGGTAATTTGCATATTATAAAAACGGAATTTTCACAAAAACTACTTTACTGAGGAGTATAAAAAATACAGATCTGTCATCAGGTGTCATTTGCAATGGTAAATTTACTATGGTAAATCCTGATGACAGAAACCCTTTAAGTATATAATTCCACATGTGTTAATTCATAGTTCTGATGCCTTCCGTGTGAATCTACAATTTTTCATAGTCATGAAAATATACAAAACTCTTTGAATGGGAAGGTGTGTCCAAACTTTTGGTCTGTACTGTATGTGCCCATATTGCCGAGAAAAATGATGTTTTAACAGAGGCAAATGAGCCTCTAGGAGCAATGGGGACATTGCTGTTATACAGAGAGGCTCTGCTCTCTCTGCAACTGCTGCATCCTTTCCACTTTGATTGACAATGCCAAACAATATAAACTTCATCACACCTGACCCTGTCAATCAAAGTGTAGAGGGCGCCACAGTTACAGAGGAAGCAGAGCCTCTAGGTGTGACGACAACATCCCTGTTGCTCCTAGGGGCTCATTTTCACATCATCATTTTTCTCAGCAATGCGGGCACATATGAACATGGGACCAACAAAGATGTCTTCAGCTGCCAAGCGCACATGAACCAGGTCAACCAGTTTCATAGGTACAAATCTGCTGACAGATATCCTTTAAGGTTGTATTGCAGTTGACTAATATCGACTATCGGTTTAAAGGGGTTCTTCAGGCTTGTACGAAAGATGGCTCTTTCAGCTAACTTGTAGAGAGAATACACTTTAAGCAGTACTTTACTCTTACATCACTCTGCTGATTCCATAATCCCAACAATCATGTGACCAGATGACTGGCTGCTTTCTCTGACATTGTGACTGGATCTCCTCTTTCTTCCTGCTAAACTTCATGTGAATCTAAAGAGGAGGAAAGAAAAGCTCATCCTGTTATGACATCAAAGTAAGTGCCCTCAGCAAGTCAGGCAGTCACATCATCCCAGCCAGGATCGCAGAATTGGCACAGCAATGGAAGGGTAAGTACTGCTGACAGCGACTATCTCCATAGGTTAGCTGAAAGAGACATTTTAGGTACATTCCCAGAGAACTTCTTTAAATGTCTTCCTTACCTAATACCAATTAATGTCCACCTTTTAACACCATAACATTCTTTGAGGTTCAACATTCTGCGCTAATTTGTTTTATAATGTACACAATATTTAGGGGGGAACAGAGGTTCAAAGCCTCTTCCTAGCCACAGAGTTTAAATCATAAAATTCTGCAACTTATTAGTTTGTTGAATAATGCTCATTATTTTTTATCATTAAAACAAACGTAAACTTATTCAAGAGCATCAATTGGTCTGTAGTAAAAATAAAAATTGGCTCATTAAGTACAATTTAATATGGTACGCAATTAGCTACAAAGCTCCACCTGCAGGTGCCTGCAGGTAGCCAGAATTGTATCCATTAATAAAATAGCTATGCTCTGTCTCAGTAAAATACAACTGGTATAAAGATATTTTTATCATCTTAAGGTTAAAAAAAAGCAATTGATAGCATTTATTGGTGAACATTCACTTTATCCATGAAAATAGGATAATTTAAACCAGTGAATTAAAGGGTGTGTCTCACCGTATCCACAGGATTGTGCATAACTATCTGATTGTTGGGGGTTTGACCACTGGGACCCTCACCTTTCACAAGAATTAGGCGCATGAAGTACCTGAAGAGAATGCAGCGGCAGTCACGTGTTCACACTGCTGCTCCATTCAGCTCTATGGGACTGCAGATGTGAAGCAAAGTGTAACATCTGGCTATATGTGACAGTCCCATTGAGTTGAATAGAGCAGCATAATGCATGCATAACCATCAGTTTATTCGCTCCAGATACTCTGACACTTCATTTTTGTGACCTCTAGGGGTTCCAGCAGTTGGACCCCCACAGATAAGACACTTAGGGCCACATTTATCATACATATATGCCACTTTTCTGGCATCAAAAAGCCACAACCTGTGTCTTTGCGGCTTTTTCAATGGCAAGTGCGCAAATATTTTTGCCCATGTGCGGTTACTTTGCCAGCCTTACCACTTTCCCAAAAAGGTTAACATAGAAGTTAACATCTTCTATGCCATTTTTCTGTCATGTAAGTAGACTGAAATCTACAACAGCCAAGGGTTGGCGTAGATTTCAGTTCAGGTGCATGGAATGCCGGATGCTGCACCTAATTTATGACAAGATCAATGGACTATGATAAATCTGCCCTGTATTTTCTATCCTATGGATAGGCAATAAGTTGATGACCTTCTGTTCTGTGCTCTAAGTAAAGTACAACCTCAAATATTACTCACTTGTGTGCTCTATATATAACAATGATTACTTATTCCATTCTGCTTTATTTGCAGGGTTATTTCATAAAGGCCTATAAAATTGTGATGCCTTTTACAACTGAAGAAAACATTTCTAACCAAGTGCATTGAACCAAAGTAGGATTATGATATCTGGTCCTGAGGATGGCGATACAGATGACTATGGAGATGAGCGCTTCCACAATGGAAGCGCTCATCTCCCACTGCCCCGCCGCCGCCCCCCAACTGTGCACAGGCCCCCCCTGGCTTAGGTGCCCGGTCGCAACTGCAACCGCTGCGACCCCTATAGCTACGCCACTGCTTTCTGTGGTATCTGTGGCCTGCTGGTGTGTGACTCTCTGTGGAGATCCCGTTGCTGCCATTAGCTTCAGGAAAGTTAAGTGTCCTCTTTCCCTTTCGTTTATTTGTGTTTTCCTTCCCTGTGTTTTGGTGTTTGGGCCTGAGGGGAGACTACTGTTCGTCCAGCTTGGTGGAGGAACAGTTTGACTCATTCCAGTCACTGGATTAAGGGTCCTTCAGGGACAGTTAGGGTCCCAGGTATCCAGTGTATGCACTCGCCTACCTTCAAGGCCTGTTCATACTGGTAGTTAGCCAGGACTGGAGTCAGGTTTTCCCTAGGAGGTGTCCATCTGCCTTCACTAGTTTCCAGGCCTAATCCAATTTCCTTTCCCCCCTCCTACTGGGACAACACTGAAGATCTGACCCTTTTATATAATGTAAAGTAGTCAGTGTACTGCTTTAATAATAGTGCAAATTCGATGTGCCCTCAAAGTAACTCAACACACAGCTATTAACGTCTAAACCGCTGGCTCAAAAAAGTGAGTACATCCCTAAGTGAAAATGGCCAAATTGTGCCCAATTAGCTATTTTCCCTCCCTGGTTTCATGTGACTCATTAGTGTCTCAGGTGTGAAAGGGGAGCAGGTATGGTACATTTGGTGTTATCGCTCTCACACTCTTTCGTACTAGTCACTGGAAGTTCAACATGGCACCTCATGGCAAAGAACTCTCTGAGGATCTAAAGAAAAGAATTGTTACTCTACATAAAGATGAACGAGGCTATAAGAAGATTGCCAACACCCTGAAACTGAGCTGCAGCACGGTGACCAAGACAATACAGCGGTTTAACAAGACATGTTCCACTCAGAACAGGCCTCGCCATTGTCGACCAAAGAGGCTGAGTGCATATGCGCAGCATCATATCCAGAGGTTGTATGAGTTCTGCCAGCATTGCTACAGAGGTTACAGGAGTGGGGGATCCGCTTGTCAGTGCTCAGACCATATGTGGCACACTGCATCACATTGGTCTGCATGGCAGTCGTCCCAGAAGGAAGCCTCTCCTAAAGATAATGCACAAGAAAGCCCACAAACAGTTTGCTGAAGACAAGCAGGACATGTCATGTGGCCTGATGAGACCAAGAGAAACTTATTTGGTTCAGATGGTGTCAAGCGTGTGTGGCAGCAACCAGGTGAGGAGTACAAAGACCAGTGTGTCCTGCCTACAGTCAAGCATAGTGGTGGGAGTGTCATGGTTTGTGGCTGTCTGAGTGCTGCTGTGGGGAGCTACAGTTCATTGAGGGAACCATGAATGCCAACATGTACTGTGACATACTGAAGCAGAGCATGATCCCCTCCCTTCAGAAACTACCGCAGGGCAGTATTCCAACATGATAATGACCCCAAACACCTCAAAGATAACCACTGCCTTGTAAATAAACTGAGGGTAAAGGTGCCATACTGGCAAAGCATGTCTCCAGACCAAAACCAAAACGGCTGGTGGAAGAGAGCAAGGTATCTAACATCCACCAGCTCTGTGATGTCATCATGGAAGAGTGGAAGAGGATTCCAGTAGTAACCTGTGAAGCTCTAGTGTACTCCATGCCCAAGAGAGTTAAGGCAGTGGTGGGAAATAATGGTAGCCACACAAAATATTGACACCTTGGGCACAATCTGGCCATTACTTTGGGGTGTACTCACTTTTGTTGCCAGCGGTTTAGACATTAACGGCTGTGTTGAGTTATCTTGAGGGCACACCAAATTTACACTGTTATACAAGCCGTACACTGACTACTTTACATTGTATCAGAGGATCATATCTTCAGTGTTGTCCCATGAAAAGATAGAATAAAATATTTAGAAAAATGAGAGGGGTGGACTCACTTTTGTGAGATACTGTAGATGTTATGAAGAATAATTCTGGCTATAGTGCTACTCAAGCCCACTTTGTTCCTCATTTGTATATGGTATGTTGGCATTTACAGGTTTAATACAATTGTATATATGTATAACATATATATTTGTATATGTTGTGCTTAGTGAACATTTCAGCAAACCGTATATCTTTGTGAAAATCTACAGTATATATTCCTCATGATCCTTTTTGAGCAACCTGCTAATTTGGTTTGGCTCTGCTGCTTCTACAAGAATTGTTAAGAGGTCAAAGTATTTTGAGTCACTAACCCCCTTCCCACTGGAGCCATTTTAAATTTTTGCACTTCTATGTTTACTTCCTGCCTTTCAAAAGCCATAACTTTTTTTAATTTTCCATTCATGTTCAGTATTGGGTCATTTTTTTCCAGAACAAGTTGTACTTTATAAAGGCACAATTTATTATTCTACATGATGCATTGGGAAGCTGGAAAAAATATTAATGGAGCCCATCAGAAAATAATAAATGCTCTACTGTTTTATGGATTTTGTTTTTCCAGCATTCACTGTGTGGTAAAAATGGGACATTACCTTTAATTTGTGTGTCAGAATGATTACAGCAACACCAAATTTATATATTTTTGTTATGTTTTAATACTTTAAAAAATCTGCATACCATATTCTGAAATTCTGACATCCAGAACTTTTTTATAGTTCCATCTATGGATCTGTGTAAGAGCTTTTTTGTGAGGCGATTTGTAGTTTTTACTGATACCACTTTAGGTCATGTATTACTTCTTGATCACTTTTTATTTATTTTTTGGGGGGGTGGGGGGGGGAGTGACCAAAAAAAAGATTAATTCAGCCATTTTGATTTTCTTTCTGTTATGGTGTTCACCACATAGGATAAATATTATATTATAATACTATAATACTATTGTATTTTAATAGTTTGGACTTTAGATAAGGAGAAGCCAATATTTTGTTTTATCTGTAAAATATGAGGTGATTAAAATTTTTAATTCTTTTTGACTTTTATATTTTTAAAAACTTTTTATTACTTTATTTAACTTCATATGTAGCCCACCTAAGGGACTTGAAAATTCAATTCCTATTCAGAAACCAGGAGCAGCTCACTCCCAGTACGTAACGACTTAGAAGCCATAGTTGCAATTGACTACGGTATCTGAGGGATTAAATGTTTGTGACTTGTGTTGAGAGAAGTTATGGAAAATTCGATTTGGCTGCTTCGCCGGATTTAACAACGTTTACTTAGTGGCAAATTACTTAATCACGAAGTGCATTTCTTTGTAAATAGTGGGTACAATGGCAGGGAACGACTCCCCGTCATTGTACCCATCAGATGCCACGCTCATCGCTAATTGTGGCATCTGACTTTAATATTTAAGTCTGTAATAAAAAAAAAAGATTCACAATGAAATCTCGCATGGCCCGTAATGACGTCATCACGTCAGGGGCCGTGGTGATGTCATATGTCACCTAGCATGGGATTTCGCACAGGATCTTCAATCAAGATGGCAGCAGCCTGCTCTTCACGCTCAAATGGATGAGGTAAGTATGTTTTTTTTTTTTGTTTTTTTTTTACCCCATTTCAGGGAAAATCTATTTGTTACCATGAAGCACGAGGAAATTCGGCTTTGCGGCGCAACAAATTTTCCCTGAAATTCGGATCGATGTCCTCTTTGTGAGCTTCGATTTACTCAACACTATTCATGACTCACTGATCACAAACATTGCTGCAGCTGCCTGCTGTTTTACAGGCCATGGTGCCCACTCAGCTTCTATATGGTGGATGTCAAGAAGGGCTTTAAAGTTACTAACTATATATATATATATATATATATATATATATATATATACCGTATATATATATATATATATATACAGTACAGACCAAAAGTTTGGACACACCTTCTCATTCAAAGAGTTTTCTGAATTTTCATGACTATGAAAATTGTAGATTCACACTGAAGGCATCAAAACTATGAATTAACACATGTGGAATTATATACTTAACAAAAAAGTGTGAAACAACTGAAAATATGTCTTATATTCTAGGTTCTTCAAAGTAGCCACCTTTTGCTTTGATTACTGCTTTGCACACTCTTGACTCGGATGAACTTATCCTCCGCAGCAGAGGTGACTCTTGGTCTTCCTGACCTGGGGCGGTCCTCATGTAAGCCAGTTTATTTGTAGCACTTCATGGTTTTTGCGACTGCACTTTGGGACACTTTCAAAGTTTTCCCAATTTTTCGGACTGACTGACCTTCATTTCTTAAAGTAATGATGGACACTCGTTTTTCTTTACTTAGATTCTTTTTTCTTGCCATAATACAAATTCTAACAGTCTATTCAGTAGGACTATCAGCTGTGTATCCACCTGACTTCTACCCAACACAACTCATGGTCCCAACCCCATTTATAAGGCAAGAAATCCCACTTATTAAACCTGACAGGGCACACCTGTGAAGTGAAAACCATTTCAGGTGACTACCTCTTGAAGCTCATCAAGAGAATGCCAAGAGTGTGCAAAGCAGTAATCAAAGCAAAAGGTGGCTACTTTGAAGAACCTAGAATATAAGACATATTTTCAGTTGTTTCACACTTTTTTGTTAAGTATATAATTCCACATGTGTTAATTCATAGTTTTGATGCCTTCAGTGTGAATCTACAATTTTCATAGTCATGAAAATTCAGAAAACTCTTTGAATGAGAAGGTGTGTCCAAACTTTTGGTCTGTACTGTATATATATATATATATATATATATATATATATATATATTATTTTTTTTTTTTTAATTTATTTATTGTTTTTCCATTTTTAGAGAACAAGAAAACAAGACCAGCAAAGATTATACAGTACCAGTCAAGACACGCCTTTCCATTTCATGTTTTTTCTTGTGTTTTTTCATTTATTTTGTACATTGTAGATTGATATTGAAGTCAAGAAAGCAATGCAAAAAAAAAATAAACCACATGGGACGGCATGTTGCTGAAGAATATTATGGTAGTCATGTTGGTTAAGTGTGCCTTGAATTTTAAATAAATCACTACAGTGTCACCTGGAAAGAACCCTCACACCATCACACCTCCTCCTCCACGCTTCACGATGGGAACCTTGCACATAGAAACCATCTGCTCACCCTTTCTGCGTCTCACAAAGACATGGCAGTTGGAATCAAAAATATAAAATTTTGACTCATCAGACCAAAGTACAGATTTCTACTGGTTTAATGTCCATTCCTTAAGTTTCTTGACCCAAGCAATTCTCTTCTTCTTCTTCTTGATCCTCAGTAGTGGCTTATTTGCAGTAATTCAACTATAAAGGTCTGATTCTTGTAGTCTCCTTTGAACAGTTAACAGTTGATATGACTGCTCCTGAAGACACATTCAAAGTTCTAGAAATTTCCTGGACTGACCTACATGTCTTAGGCTGGTTTCACACGAATGTTGTGTTTTGCGGTCCGCAAATTGCAGATCCGCAAAAAAAACGGATGCCGTCCATATGGCATCCATTTTTTTTGCGGATCCATTGTAACAATGCCTATCCTTGTCCGTTTTGCGGACAAGAATAGGACAGGTTCTATCTTTTTTGTGGGGCTACGGAACGGGCATACGGGTGCGGACAGCACACCGTATGCTCTCGATATTTTTTGCGGACCCATAGAAATGAATGGGTCCGCATTTTTCATGTGAAAAATGCGGATCGGAGCCCGCAAAAAATACTGTCGTGTGAAAGGGGACTTAAAGTAATAATGGGCTGTTGGTTCTCTTTACCTAGTTGAGTGGTTCTTGCCATAATGTGGATTGGAACAGTAGTAGAATAGGGCTAAACACTATGTAGAACTATGTACCAATCCTATCTGTACAACACATTATGCAGGCACCAAATTCCACAAATTGACAAGGCATACCTCTTAACTGAAAACCATTCCAATTGACTACCTCATGAAGCTAATGTCATTATGTTGTCATTAAAGCAAAATGAGACTACTTTGAAGAATCTAAAATATTTTAAACGTTTGGTTTGTTTAATGCTTTTTTTGTTTACTACTTAATTCTGTATGTGTTCCTTCATTTTCATGTCAATGTAAATAAATTAATTAATTAACCCCTTCCTGACCAGCGCCGTACATGTACTGCGCAGCGGGAAGGGACTTGCCGACGTTGCGCTGATCGGGCGTGTGCAGGAGCTGCGCCCGCCCGATCAGCGGCGGGGGTCTGGCTGTGCCAACTTGCCGGACCCCTGCTGAATGCGCCGGCATCGGTGAAAACACTGATGCCGGCGCATTAACCCTTCATGTGCCGCGGTCAGCGCTGACGGCGGCACATTAGGTGTGCGGCATGTCAGGATGGAGTGCGGGGTGTCCATTGGGTCCCCGCACTGCTGTGACGGGGACCCAATGGCTTAGATGGCAGCCGGATGCCTTCCTCAGGCATCCGGCTCCTATCTACGGAAGCCTGTGAGATCCAGGGGGCTGGAGTAAGTTGTAAGTGTAATACTGTGTGTAATACACTTCCAGCCAATGCATTACAATAAAGAAGTATTGTAATGCATTGTAAAGGGGATCTGACCCCCAAAAGTCAAAAAAGTGAAAAAAAGTTAAAAAATAAAGTTGAAAAAATAATAAAAGTTTTAAGTTAAAAAAAAAACGCCATTTCCCCCCCAAAAAAAAGTTTTAAAAAAATGTAAAAATAAGGGAAAAAAAGAAAAGTATACATATTAGATATCGCCGCGTCCGTATCGACTGGCTCTATAAAAATATCACAGGATCCACCCCTCCAGGTGAACGCAGTAAAAAAAACAAAAAAAAAACAGTCCCAAAACAGCCATTTTTTGGTCGATGAAAAAGGCTTATTTACCCCAAAATGGTACCATAAGCCGATGAAAAAGGCTTATTTACCCCAAAATGGTACCATTCAAATCGTCATCTCGTTCCGCAAAAAATTATACCCTAAGACAATTGCTCGAAAAATAAAAAAAAATATGGCTCTCAGAATATGGCAACACAAAAAAAGATTTTATTTTGTTCAAAAATGCATCTAATGTGTAAAACTTACCAAAATACCATATTGGGTATCACCGCGTCCATAACAACCTGCTCTATAAAAATATCACATTATATTCCCCCTCAGGTGAACTCTGTAAAAAAAAATTTAAAAAAACTATGACAAAGCCATTTTTTGGTCACCTACTTTCACAAAAAGTGTAATAGCAGGCGATCAAAAAGGCCTATTTACCTCAAAATGGTACCAATCAAGCCGTCATCTCATCCCACAGAAATTGATACCCTACCTAAGACAATCGGCCAAAAAATAAAATAAATATGGCTCTCTGAAAATGGCAGCACAAAAAAAAGATTTAATTCTGTTCAAAAATTAATTTACTGTGTAAGACTTAACAAAAATAAAAAGGTTAGACATAATGGGTATCGCCGCATCCGTAACAATCTGCTCTATAAAAATATCACATGATTTCATGATGTAAGCCCCTCAAAATCACTTTATATCTGAATTGGTGCTTAAAAAATGGTTTTGTAAATTTTGTTGAAAATTTGAAAAATGGCTTCTAAACTTCTAAGCTTTCTCACGCCCAATAAAGTAAAATGACATTTATAAAATGATGCCATCATAAAGTAGACATATGGGGAATATAAAATAATAACTATTTTTGGAGGTATTACTAGGTATTTTGAAAGTAGAGAAATTGAAATTAGCAAATTTGCTAATTTTCCAAATTTTTGGTAAATTTGGTATTTTTTTATAAATAAAAACGAAATATTTTGCCACAAATTTACTACTGTCGTGAAGCATAATATGTGACAAGAAAACAATCTCAGAATGGCCTGGATAAGTAAAAGCGTTCCAAAGTTATTACCACATAAAGTGACACATGTCAGATTAGCAAAAAATGGCCTGGGCAGGAAAGTGAAAACAGGCCCGGGGTTGAAGGGTTTAATTAATTAATGGATTGAAAATATGTGTCCAAACTTTTGACTGGTACTGTACATTTCTCAAAAACAAAATTCAATTGTAGAAGGAAGGCGTTGTACATCTAACTTGTACTAATAAAGAAGAATCTGTTTACCCACAGCTAAAGATGAGCGAATCTATTCGCCGCTTCGTAGATTCGATACGAATCTTGGAAATTTTCAGCTGCAAAGCGAATCCGGATTATTTGAGATTCGCTTCATTAGATTCAAAAATGTTCTTAAAGCTTTCTACGCATTCGCTACGTACTTGTCCGATAAATTGTACGCTAATGTTACGTATAAGTTACTTTATACGCTGATGCGTACAAATTCAGTTAATTAGTGAACTTTTACTGTTCGTTATTCGTGCGGCATAAAGCCTGGGAAGAAAGCGGTCACCTGACCTAGTGGGAAGGGCTTTCTCTGATTGGCTCAGGTTCGGTAAGCCAGTGACGCATCAGTTGTGCTGCGACTGCTGAGACGAGCAGAAGCACTGTCTATGAAGTTCTGAGAGATAGATAACTGTTTTGTTAAAATTGGGGTGTAATTGGTCTGGGAATCTATATTTCACATATCAGGGATACTGCAGGGGCAGTGCAGGGCAAGTGCAGGGCCAGTGCAGGGCTAGTAATTAATCAGGCAGGGAGAGAGACAGGGAGAGAGATAGGGAGAGAGACAAAGACCAGCTGCAGGGCCACAGTCAAGTGAAAAATGTCTGGCATGGAAAAGCAAAAGGGTTCCAGCCAGACCTCGAGCTCCAAAAAAAAGGAGAAGGTGGCACAGGGCAGCAGTGCCAAAGGACCTGTAGCCGGAGCTTCTACTTGTAGAATTCACAATAGTTGACCACTGTTCCACCAGGCTAATCCACCAAGGTGCAAAATTGTAGTGAAGGAGAAAGTGGATGAGGTAGTGGAGTGGATGGCACACTCATCTCAATCACAGCCGGATGATCTGCTGTCATCTGCTGATACAGTATCATGTAGCCAGGGGTCAGACTCAGAGCTTTCCTCCTGCTCCATCATTCCACTCCAGCAAAGCCCGTCATTTTCGTACGCAATTTGTACGCTCATGCGTACGTGTTCACATAAGTTGCGTACCTTTAACAACTGTACGTTCGTTATTAGTGCGCGAATGTTCGCAAAACACCACATAATAACGCTTCGACGAATAGATTTGTATGAGGTACGAATCTTTTGAAAAGTTTGACGAATATTCGGCGCAGCGAATTTTGTATGATTCGCTCATCTCTAATCACAACCAAACATTGGTTATTTCTTGACTTGCACCCATTCACACCACATGCACTCAACATCTTGTTGCAAGCTATTAGGAAAAACATGCCTTGATCATTTGGGCATGAAGCCAGCAATGCCATATTTGAGCAATTCTATCTGGGGTCACTTTGGCAAAATATATTAGTTTGTATGTTGACAAATGCACCTCAGTTAACTGCACCCAATGGAAAAACCGAAAACTTTTGACATGTCTCTATGACGTATTAAAAGTTTTGTGAAAAGATAGTTTCACATCTTTCCTTTCTGTAAATAGTGACGGATTGATAAGTCTAATTGATTAACATTTACTGAAGTATAACTGGCAGTAAAACACAAAGAGGCTGTTGCAATCTGTTCCTGGAATATTGTCTGTGTGTTTAACTTACAAAATAACAGTCCTTTGACCTCTGTCTGATTTCAGGGTACTAACATGTAAAAGGAGTGATCATTTTCCTCCAATGCCAGTGACCCTTCATGTGTCAACAGGCTTGCCCATACTGTGACTGTAGATATGGGAAAACAAGGTTGTTATCTGCAATAAATAATCTATCCAAGTAAAAGTCTTGACAACATGTTTATGCTGTGCTTATTGAGCTAATATATTTATTTCTAGAACAGTTTTTCTGACTACTATTTTAACCAATATATGTTTGGGCAATTTATTGTTAGTCATTTGATCAATAAATGCAGATCACACAATTGCTATAAGGCCCAGGGGAGGTGGGAGGGTGGCAGATACTGATCTCCTTCTTCTTTCCTTATTTCCTTCTCAGGTGAAAACACTGCATTTTCATGCAGCCGCCACTAGGGAAAGCGCAGGGCAATGACATTATTAGAGCTTCCATTACGTCTGTGTACTGAGCTCCCCCTAGTGGTAGCTACAGGCAGAAAGCTTTGTAATATGTGAATTGAAGCTGGAGAATGTATCAATGTGTTTGTGCTAGGCCTGAGAGCCTTCACAAGGTCCTAGGCTGTTATAGCAACCATTCAACAACTTTGCTGCAGAGGAGGAAATTGGGGGTCAGACTAACTGCACAGATGTCAGCTGCACAGTGCAGCGGCTGAAGGGTTAAATGACATTAATCCTAGATATCTCTAATACTGGTTCCTGCTGGTGGGTGTCAGCTGTTATTACATTAAATAAGTATTTGATACAATAGAAAAACAGAACTTAATATTTGGTACAGAAACCTTTGTTTTCAATTACAGAGGTCAAACGTTTCCTTTAGTTGTTAACTACACTGCAGCAGGGATTTTCATCCCCTCCTCCATACAGATCTTCTCCAGATCTTTCAGGTTTCGGGGCTGTCATTGGGCTACATTGAGTTTCAGCTCCCTCCAAAGATTATCGATTGGGTTCAGGTCTGGAGACTGGCTAGGCCACTTCAGGACCTTGAAATGCTTCTTACAGAGCCACTCCTTAGTTGCCCTGGCTGTGTGTTTCGGGTTATTATCATGGGAAGACCCAGCCATGACTCATCTTCAATGCTTTTACTGAGGGAAGGAGGTTGTTGGCCAAAATCTCGCGATACATGGCCCCATCCATCCTCTCTTCAATATGGTGCAGTCGTCTTGCAGAAAAGCACCTCCAAAGTATGTTGTTTCCACCACCATACATCACAGTTGGGATGGTGTTCTTGGGGTTGTACTCATCCTTCTTCTTCCTCCAAACACGCGAGTGGAGTTGATACCAAAAAGTTCTATTTTGGTCTCTTCTGACCACAAGACCTTCTCCCGTGCCTCCTCTGGATCATCCAGATGGTCATTGGCGAACTTCAAATGGTCCTGGACATGTGCTGGCATGAGCACGGGAGACCTTGCGTGCCCTGCAAGACTTTAATCCGTGGCAGCGTAGTGTGTTACTATCGGTAATCTTTGAGACTGTGGTCCCGGCTCTCTTCAGGTCATTGACCAGGTTCTCCCGTATAGTTCTGGGCTGTTTCCTGACCTTTCTCAGAATCATCCTTACCCCACGAGGCAAGGTCTCGCATGGAGCCCCAGATCGAGGAAGACTGACAGTCATCTTGTCTTTCCTCAATTTTCTAATAATTGCAAAATCTGTTGTTGCCTTCTTACCAAGCTGCCTGTCTATTTTCCTGTAACCCATCCCAGCCTTGTGCAGGTCTACAATTTTGTCCCTCTTTGGTCTTGGCCATGGTGGAGAGGTTGGAGTGTTATTGATTGTGTGGACAGGTGTGTTTTATACAGGTAACAAGTTTAAACATGTGCAATTAATACAGGTAATGAGTACAGAGCAGGAGGGCTTCGTAAAGAAAAACTAGCAGGTCTGTGAGAGCCAGAATTATTGCTGGTTGATAGTTGATCAAATACTTATTTCATGCAATAAAATGCAAATTAATTATTTAAAAATCATACAATTTTCAGGATTTTTTTTCTTGGATTCTCTCTCACACAGCTGAAGTGTACCTACGATAAAAAATTACAGACCTCTCCAATCTTTGTAGGTGGGAAAACTTTCAAAATCGCCAGTGTAACAAATAATTATTTTCTGTACTGTAGATGGATACGTATGGAAGATTTTCCCCCAGTCTGAAGTAACCAGGTCTCACTCAGAAAAATTAGCTATGGGAGTTGCTAAAAAGACATGAAGTGAAGTTTAATGACATGTTTTAAAACTAGACATAATTATTTGAATGACCTTGTATGAAGATATTCACATTATTTTACCACTGAAATTATTTGGTAGTAATATCTGACAGCACACTGTGTGACCCATCACACAGGAGAATGGGCAAAATGACCAGAGCACAATGACCTTTTATTGGGAAGGAAGAAACAACTGTTTGCTGTCAACTGAAAGCGAAACAAAAGGAACACATTTCATTAGATTTGTATTTTTTAAAAGAAAGATACACATTTATCAAGGTCAGAACAGAAAATGCAACATCAATGCATCTGCAGATGAATCATATCATTAACATTATATAAGATATTAAATACATCTGTATTTCAATAATGCTCGTGATATTTTATCAGTATTAACTGGGTGGGTAAAATGCATGACATTATTTGATGTATTGAAGAGCATCTTTTAACAAAATGATATTTTCTGTTTTTACAGGCATCATTTTAGAATGATGTAATTATGCAAGTTTTTCCATCTAATTTACATTGTGATTCTTCTGAAATATATTTGTTTTAGTAAAAATGACTGCTCATGAATATTCATTAGATGCACCCCCCCCCCCAATCCATCTAGATCTTGGAATACAATTAACAGTTTGTTCCACATTCTGACAGCTGATTGGATAGTCAGCGTGGCCTCAGATACTCTCCAGTGAACATCATCGGTCGAAGCCCTCCCTGAACATGTTCTCAATTCATTCCAAGACAGGCTCTAGAATAGTAGGATGCCTCTTAGAATATGCATTAAAAGTTCATATTAATTATAATATTAATTATAATTTAGAGACACTTTAAAGGTGGTTTTCTGGGATTACTATAGTTTTAACTGATATTTAGTTGCATATCTCATATACATGTTCCCCTATTTTTTTTATTTCAACTCTCCTGACCCGTTTCCATGTAAGACTTCCTGTTGCTATATCCAACCAAACTCATGATGCACTCTTTTCCCTGCCACAGCACCGCCTCTAATGACATCCAGCTAGTTTATAGCTCCTCCCATCCAGTTATTTATATAGACACTTTCCTATCACTGCCCCCGTTAATGCTTTGGCAAGCCCATGGATATAACATCACAGGAACACCCTGCCAGATAGATGTAATGCATATATAAAACTGGCCTTACAGTAAATGTTATTATTTGCCAAACCCTGGTGTTCTGTAGCAATATGTAAATGTTAACACAGTGGCTATTTTGGAAGACGTCTGTATGTACTTTGGCTGCCTATTGTTTTACAAACTTGGCTGAGAAAAAGTAAATTATCTTGCCAGGATTTTAGCCATAGTGAGGTCATCAAACATGATATTTTCGTGTTATCTGTGGGAAGATATTTATTTTTAATTAATAACCTTAAAAGGGTATTCCTGCATAACAATACTGATGACCACTGCTCTGGATAGGCCATCAGTATAAGATCAGCTTTTTGAAAATGCAGTGGCACTTGTATGGTGTGCTGCAAAGTAAGAATGCTTTAAAAATAGAAGTGTTAATAGTTTAAATTTAAATTTATTCTTCAGAAGGACATTGACCCCAAACACACAGCCTATGTCATTCAGAACTATCTTAAGTGTAAAGTAGAACAAGGAGTCCTGAAAGTGATGATATGATACCTACAGAGCCTTGATCTGAACATCATCGAGTCTTTCAGGGATTACATGAATAAAAAGAAGAATCTGAGTGGGCCTACAGCCACAGAAAATCAGTGGTTAATTCTCCATGTTTGGAAAAACTTCCCTACCAAGTTCCCTCAAAACTGTGTGCCTATAAGGATGGACGCTCTTTTGAAGGTATAGGGTGGTCACACCAAATATTGATTTGATGTAGATTTCTCTTTTTTTCATTCACTTTGCATTTTATAAACTTATAAAAATAAACTATTAAGCATTTTTACTTTGCAGTATTTTTTTTCCACACCTGTCTAAAACATTTGCACAGTTCTGTACACAGTAGCGTTCAGGGTTCAGGGTCATTACAGCCTCATCCTGTGTATATGGATGGGACAAAGCTGTAATTACGCTGCACAGCCACTACCACGTAGACTGCAGCCGGGTAACTATTGAAGTGTCTGCAGACACTGTAAAAGCACCAGGGCTCCTTCAAACAGATGAGCAGTGAGGGTGCCGAGAGGAGGCATCCACTGATCTGATACTGATAGTCTATGCCAGTGGTTGCGAACTGTTTGGAGACAGAGTGCCCAAACTGCAAGCCAAAACCCACTTCATTTATCGCAAAGTGCCAACACGGCAATTTACCCTGAATACTACAGTCCAATATAGTATATCTTCCATGTACTTTATCATTTAGCTATAATAGCCTGCCTACATTCAGTGCGCTGTCTGTGCCTTTCATAGCGCTAATGGCAGAAAAAGTCTAAGGCATACTGGTACGCCTTAGACTTTTTCCAGGGCGTGGGTGCCCACAGAGAGGACTCTGAGTGCCACCTCTGGCACCCATGCCATAGGTTTGCCACCACTGGTCTATGCTATCTGCCACCTGCAAATGATCTTTAAACCAGTTGAAAGATTTGGATTATCCGATGAACAAGCGTTTCTTGTTCATTGGGTAATCGGCGGCAGAATAAGACTGCCAGATCATCACTAAGTGATGATTGTTCCACACACATCAGTCAGGCCGTTGCCCCTAGTTACGGCCACCGCGGCCATGTAGTAGAGGTGGTCAGCTTGCTCTTATTCAAACCTGCTCTGAGGTAACTGCTTTATTGTGTACGTACATTGCATGAGCATGTGGAGACACATCTTAGGGTTGTAGCATTTTTGTCCCTAAGATATGTCTGCGCATGCTCATGCAATGTGTGTTACCTCAGAGCAGGTTTGAAAAGGAGCAAGCCGCCCACCACTACTACATGGCCACGGTGGTCGTAACTAGGGGCAACGGCCTGACTGATGTGGGTGGGACAATGGATATACAAATAGGAAAATCTTCTAAACGGTACATTTTATATAAATATATTCTATTAGTAATAATATTGGTATGGCTATATCTAACTATACAAACTACATTTGTGAGATGGGAATACCCCTTTAAGTAATAAATAATATGTTCTCCAATATAAACTGGAAACTTAAAACAATAAATATATTGCATTTGTCTTCATTTTTAGCCATTGTTTTTCTTCTTTTACTGTTCATTTCTACAACAAATTATAATGAGAAACATGTTTTTTTTTAGGAACAACATTTTTTGCTTGGGATTTCCACCTCTTCAGTGGTTTGCCTGTCCTTTTTTTATATACTTTGTCTTAGAAAAAGACAAATACAAAATTGAAATATATTTTCAAAATGTATTTTTCATGAAGCAAAGACAGGAACTGAATTAACATAAAAGTGTAATCTATATTACATTTCAAAAAAACAATTGTCAATCAGCAATGTGACAGCTGGGTAAGCACATTCTTCACGTTGTAATCTCTTTGTACTACTGTAGACTGCAGCACTGTACACAAACTGTTACCACCAAGTTATTAAAATCACAAATGTTCACAAATGTATGATAGTCCATGTAAAATATTAGTTTATGAAGTAATGAAGATGAGTCAATTAAATCGTGCTGGTTAGTCATTAGTCATGTAAAATGATATCATCGTTACTTGGGAATCTTAACCCACCTAATGTGTTCATAAATGAGATGAATGGTATGACATGCTATAATGTGTATGGTTTACAGCAGAGATTATCCTGACGTTTAATAAAAATGGCAAGCAGACTGCAATAAAGGTTCAATTGGGTGTTATCAGTTGGTGGTATGTCTCTGTATAGTCTGACACTACCCAATCAGTACCCACACTGTGCAGAGACATCCCATCTTTCATGGTGCACCAAAAATCATTGTTTGTCGGCAGCATGTGAACAGGAGATGTGCTGCTAACATTATTCTAACTGCATGAGGGAGGAACAATCGTAGTGATCTTTTATTTCCAATTCAGTGTGTATAGGATCACGAAAAAACGAGTCTCAGTTGACTTATTTATGGTCGATTGATTACGGCCAATTTTCACATCACGTTAAGACATTTATGTATAGAGAGAGCTTTTATACATATGAGATATGTATAATGATAATGAGATATCTGCCCAGATTCCCCAGACATTTATTCCAATATATAGACTAATTCCAGACACAAACAACGCCGCTTCAACAGAAGAGAATTGGACAACATAACTGCATCGTATCAAATGCCTGTGAAATATGGCCAGCTCTATCCACTCATCAATAGTTAAAAGGTCAGATTTATAGTTTGTAAATGTAATAGAGGAATTTAATGTTCCAGATCTGAAAGTTTCATTGATAAAACAAAGTGGTTTATGTGCGTCCCTGCTTCATTGTTTTATCACAATGCAGTGGGGATTGTTTTGCTTGAGGTTTTAACAGTGACGCATTGTTCAGTTGTGGGAAAATAAAGAGCGTGCTCAGATTAAATTCAAATTGTGACATAAAACATCTACATAATCCATTTGTTTTACATGTGTAACTTTGTTTCACATTTATAGTTTTGATTTTAAAAAAGGAATGCTTAGAATGCATCAGTTAGCATGATTAACCCTTTTATACCAGGCATACAGCCTGGTAGGGTTGATGATGCTGCTAAAAGCAATATCCTTACTATGACTATCCGTGGCCCCATTACTGAGAAAACTGCATTTTCATTTATATAAAAATGACCTAACTGGAGCACTGAGGGGCTGGCCAGCACCCTCGGTGCTCCAGGTTGTTAAACCCCCTTTGGCTTCAGTACCTCCCCCCTTCCCCTGGATTGGCAAGGCTAGTCTTTTAGTGCCTGCAGCTATCCTAGCGCCAAAACCTTTATTCTCCTGTCTGTTCTGTATCTTCTGATGGCGATGCTTGCTCATTGTTTCTCCTGCTGCTCTCCAAGCAGCGCAAATTCAGACTAAGCAAGTGCTAAAACCTGACATCTCCTGCCATGCTGTAACTTTAGTCTTGGGAGATACAGCACAGTTTACAAATCTTGGTGCTAGGAGAGCTGCAGGCACTAAATGACTAGCCCTGTCAATCCATGGGAAGGGGGATGTGACTGAAGCTAAAGGGGGTTTAACAACCTAGAGCTCCAATGGTTCGGGCCAGCCCCTTGGTGCTCCAGTTAGGTCATTTGCATATAAATAAAAATAAAAATGTTATCAGTAATGGGGCCAGAGAGAGCCATAATAACGGTAGCATTTCATCAGCATGATCAACCTTATCAGGCTGGTTTAATAGATGCTATTTAACCCTTTTCCGAGCTCTGCCATATATGCACAGAGGAAGACTGGTCTTTAAAATGACGCCTGCTCGTGAGCGCACTGAGCACCATGGCCACCAGATTTCTGCTGTTTCATACAGCAGACACCTGGGGCTGATGTCTGCGATTGGCAATAACGCTGATCGTGAGCAATTAACCTCTCAGATGCTGTGGTCAAATGTGACCACAGCTTCTGAAAGCACTAAACTCAGAAGAGTTGTGATTCCAGGCCTGGGACGGCTCCTCCACACAGTGAATGGGGGAGCCGTTTGTTCACTATGAAAGGATGGAGCCTGCTGGAGGCTTTGATGACCTTCACAGGTATATTCCAATTTAGGCCTGCAGGTGGCAGCACTACATTGGAATATACTGAATCTTCTATTTATCAGTGGATTTAATTCCATTGATAAATAGAAGAGAGAATTTGACAACTGCATGTGGTTAGGCCCCTGGTGACCTAAAAAAAAGTGGAATAAAGTTTTTTAAAAAATTTAAAATATAACAAAATCAACCCCTTTCGCCAGAATAGAAATAAATATGGTGAACTGCGTAGCGGTGAAAACAAATTTCAATTTTTCGCTTAATTTTCCCTGAAAAATTGTATAAAAAAATATCAAAAAGGTCATACACACTCTAAAATAGTATCAATAAAAACTACAGATCTTCCCGCAAAAAATAAGCCCCAGACAGGTCTGTAAACATAACTATACAAAAGTTATGGCAGTTGAAATATGGCCGTGAAAAGAAAAAAAATATTTTTTTCTAGTTTTTATTTTTTTGAGTATTAAAACACAAGAAAAACTATATAAATGTCAGAGAATAAAGGACATGGGTCACTTTTAGTGCATAGGGAGTGCTGTAAAAACGAATAGCGTTTTTTTCCCAATTCCACAACATTTGGATTTTTTTTCCCGGCTTCCTACTACATTGTATGTAATATTTAATGATGCCAATAGAAAGTACAATGTGTCCCGCAAAAAACAAGCCCTCATACAGCTATGTCAATGGAAAAATAAAAAGTTATGGTTATGGGAAGGCAGGAAGTGAAAAGACAAAAATGCAAGGTCCTGAAGGGTTAACAGATTCACACTATACAGGGAAAACTACTAAACAGTAGTTAGACTTGATCATTATCATTTTGCTGTAAATTTCCACAGCTGAACATCTGCGTATATTACTGTCCAATAAATTCCACAAGAATTATGTCATTAATTCCCAGTAAAAATAATCTAAAACTAGCAAGCATCAGTGTGAACATTAAAAAGAGGCTATTCCCAGCCTACAAAAAAATTGCTAAATCAACAAACAACCAAAGTCAAAGCAACTCAAATCATAGGCCACTGATCAAATTTATCTCCCTAATTAAACCTCACGCATATATGCAGGGGTGGATTGGCTATAGACCTTACAGGGAAATTTCCCGGTGGGCTGATGCCCAGAGAGTCACCCAAACCCTCCTTTCTGCCACTGGTGGGGTACATAATAAGCTCTCAGGGGTAATTAAGCGGTGAGAATCAGGTACTCTGATTCTACCTGGCCAGCGATCGCACATGAGCTCCTGAATTCAACTATGGCCTGTATCTCACCTCCTATGCCCCCTGCTCAATTTCCTAATCAGAGACGGCTGGACAGAAAATGGTATCTATTGAAGGCCACCACAGTGAGACAGCTTTTGTGGTAATATATTGTGCTGTGCTATGGTATTTTCTGCTATGGTATTGCTGATCCCACCTATTTGTGTTGTCCCGTCTTCTGTCAATTTGAACCCTCCTACAACATGAGGCCACTTTTAGTTTTCTTTTCCCAGGGCCACTTTAAGTTCTCAGTCTGCCCCTGCATATACGGATATGTGTACTACATGAAAATGGATAAGCTACAAATATATGCTCACAAAATTCAAATTTTCACAGGTGAATTATATATTTATTTTGGTATTTTTTTCAAGTAATAAAAATTAGAAAGGATGCATAAAAGCAGAGGTTCAAGTACAATGGAGTCAAGGATCTGTTCCTTTAGGAGGCACTGACATTGTGGGGCCGAAATGCCAAAAACTTGATGGAAATCTCTTTGATCAAAACAGATCTATAAAAGAAATCATGGATCCTGTAAAATGGGAAACAATGATGCCCCTTTACACTGCTCGATGGAGCAGACGATTGTCGGGAAAGAAGCATTCCTTCCCAACAATTGCCTGCTCATCAGTGGAGGTGACTAATGCATTTACATGCAGCAATGAACTCAGCAGAGGGAAGAGCTAATGCCATCATCCCCATACAGAATCATTGTTTATGGGCAGCAGAGTGTTATTTAGACAGAACGATCTGCTGCACACATACGATAATTTAGGCGACCTCACCAACAATCAATTACTTGATGAAAGTGCATTTTGCTCATTCATCGGGTAATTGGTGGCACCTTTATATGGAAGTTGGGCAGATTAGACAGGTCGATTATTGGGCAGTGTAAAGGGGCCTTAACTGACAACTGTGAAAGCCTCTATACACATTCAACCAGTCAACTAGAAATGGGTCCCACTGCAAATTTTTAAACGCCCTCCTCCCCCAACAACTTCTTGCCAACCCCCTCCTCCCGTGCAACCCTCCCTCCTGAGGCTAGTCAAGATCACTCTCTCTGATCAGGCCCAGCAGCCGCTCCGTCCATTTTCGACAGTGTGTTTGCATATAATGTAATTTTAAAACACTGCTGAGGGGGCCATGACAATAAAATCTTTTAGTCCTCCTCCTGAGTTCAGGCCTCTGCATTAAACTATTGTTGGCTGAATCAGCCAAAAATGGCAGGTTTATTGAACAGATGATGTCAAGAAAGAAAAGGATCATGTATGTTAAATTTTAACACCCATTCCTGGGAGATAAGCCACCACATGAGGTGCCTGACAGCGACTTTCTCCTCTCTCTCCACATATACAAACTTGGCTGAGTTGAGCACATGCCTCCCAAGTGTCCCTTTTTTGGAGGGACGGTCACTCTTTTTGACCCAGGAAATAAATGTACATTAAGACATTTACTAAATTGCTCCTTACTAAACTATTTGTATGGTTTCTTCCTCTATATTAGACCTCAACTTCATTACTTGGTGCAATTTGGACCATAAAATTATAATCAGATGATTCATATGCTAACATTGAGGCCTTATTCACAGTCAGTGTTCGGTCAGTGATTTCCATCAGTGACTGTGAGCCAAAATCGGGTGCAGGTATAGACACATAACAAATTCTTCCCTTATACCTTATCTCTGTGTTGCCTTCACTCCTGGTTTTGGCACAATCACTGATGGAAATCACTGACCAAAACAACTGACATGTGAATAATGTCTTAAAGGGATATTGGAACACAAGAAAAAAACTGTCCCCAGTGCTGCACATACTGTAAAAAAAAAATATATATATCTATAAAAGAACTTCTACTCACCCCACTGATCCCCAGCCAGTGCAATTCTGACGGCATCAGGTCCCTGCTGCACCTCACTTCCTGCTACTTTCTTGAAAAGGCTGAGAATGCTCCTCAGTCAATCACTGACTGCAGCAATGACTTTAGCCAGTGATTAGATCCTTTACAAAATGAGCTGCAAGTGTCCCTCTTTGACCATCCAAATATTTTGTGGTATGGCTGAGCATGTGTGTGCATGGGGAAGTCAGCTGAATGAGCGTTCAGCCGACAGCTATTGAATGTGCATGGGCACCTTTTTACATATAATCATTGATTAAAGCCAGCCGTCTAGTCTACACCCCCTTTGTTTATGTCACTAAAAAGAGTATTCGTGGTCACTAAGGAGGGGTTGTTCACCCTTCATGTGCTTTTTTCAGGCCGGATCCACGGTGGTGAGCATATTTACCTGATCCTTGCCCCTGGGTTTCGGCTCCTCAACTTCCTGTTTGATGCAGGTTACATTACTGCTGCAGCCAATCACTGCCTGCATCAGTGACGTTATGTCACTGGGTCACGTGACACATGGGTGACTCGCATCAAAGTGGATGTTGACGCGGAGAGACTTGGGACCTGCGACGCCCGAGGGGAAGTAATGGAGCCAGAACCCAGTGGTGGGAATCAAGTAAGGATGGTCACTACTGCGGGTCTGAAAAAAAGCAAACCATGAGTGAACAACCCTATCAAGATCATCAATTCCATTTATTTCAAAAGTCATCTGTTGTACAACAGTGGACCATAGATGAGATCACCAACATCTCCATCAACAAGATCAGCATTTACACATATTGCTGCTAATATTGATATATAGTTGAGGTCATTTTATCGCTAACCTAATCCTTCCACTGGTCAGTTATCTTTATTATCACTTTTGCTAAACTTCTTTGTTGAGGGCTTAGGATAAAACTTTGTAAATATCACTAATCAGGAGTAGATTAGTAAAAACTCTTTGCCTTGTGTTTTTCATTAATACTTGAGTACTCAGTCAAGTCCTTTATATCTATTTGTGAATTGTCATCAAGGTGAAGAGATGATCCTATTGCTAAAAAAATCAATACTAGAACAGACATACCTTTTATTATCATGCAATATAAGAAACTACATCTATTACGTACTTTGAGAACCATTGTTCATAAAGGTAAGCTTCATCCTTTGATTACACTTTCCAAATTGTTCTATATGTCTGTAGATAAGTAGGTCATCCTTAAGGCCCTATTACACCTGAAGATAATTGTGCAGATCATTGTTAACAAGTGTTTGTAAGAGATTTTTTTTATGTTTTACCACAGTAAAGGCAGTCAGATGTAATTGATCTGGTATCTGACTCTATAATAACTGATTAACTAGCTAATTCTTTACAAAACTATGCAGCTTGCTTAGTAAAGACATTCCAACAGTCAAAAGAGACATTCCAAATATTTCAGACATTGATGAATCCCAACTGAAATGCTACCTGTGGAATTTTTCACCATATTTCTACCAAAAACATCAGAGGCATGTTAGTTTTAGAACTAAAGACAGAGTCTGTCATCTCATTTAATGGCTTTATTATTGTTTTGTCAGGGACAATATTCATATGAAGTGATATTTGGATATCTGATACTGGCTTATACCTTTCACTAGAGAATGATGGTAAGAATAAAGCTGCAAAGTGCACTAATATTAAATTTAGTTGTAGTAAACTAGTTGGGAGTGTATGTACATCCAACAGTCCTTGAACTGATCCTTCAAGGAACACTCGTTGGTGATTATCAGATCGGCTGGGGTCCGACAAGCGCCACCCCCACCGATCAGCTGTATGAAGTGAAGGGGTGTACGTGCCGTCTCCCGTCTCTCTTCCTGCTCGCTGCTGCTTTGCCATAGACATAGCAGCAGTGATCATGAAGAGAGACAGGAGACTGCACACTGCACACTGCATACACCTTCCTTTCATACAGCTGATCGGCGGGGGTGCCGGGTGTACACAGTGCATCCTAGTGGTAACAAAGCAATTTAGCCTCCCTTTTAGCATTCCCCCATTATGCATTGATAGTGAGGGTCTAAACACTTGGCTATCCAGTAATCAGGAGCTACCCACAGAGATGTTTTGTTATCATGGCCAGTGTCGACATCATCAGCCTCATCCTCCTGCACAAGCGACTCCTCCTGCACCACCTCCAGGGCAGCTCCTCAACCTCCACTTCGTCCTCCCTGGGACTTTCTCCGTGTGGGTCCCAAACAGCTACAGTATGGCCAGCAAGATGCCTAAGCTGTTCTTCTTCTTCTGTGAGCGTCTGCTGTAAGAAATATATCAGGAGCATGACACTATTGATGCCGCAGTTGTCTCTACTGACAAATCTGGTGACCACTTTCAAAGATCTGAGTATGAGGCTACTTTCACACTAGCGTTTTAAAATTCCGGTATTGAGTTCTGTCATAGGGGCTCAATACCGGAATAAAACGCTTCAGTTTTGTCCCCATTCATTGCCAATGGGGACAAAACTGAACTGAAGACAACGGAATGCTCCTGAAAACATTCCGTTCCGTCTTCAGACCGGCCCCAAGACGGATCCGGAATGACCCCCAATGCAAGTCAATGGGGGTGGATCCGTCTGGTGTGACCATAATGGTAACCGGATCCGCCCTCCATTGACTTTCAATGGAGTCCATTACGGATCCGGCTACACATAGACACATACAGACACAGACACACACATAAACATAAACATACACACACATATAGACATACAAACACACATACATACTTACATGCTCCCCGGCAGGTCTTCGGAGCGTCAGGGACAGGAGGGCTCACACAGGTCACGATTCCCCACAGCGCCCCAGCAGAGGGCGCTGTGCGGAATCGTGACCTGTGTGAGCCGTCCTGTCCCTCTGACGCTCCGAAGACCTGCCGGGGAGCATGTAAGTATGTATGTGTGTTTGTATGTCTATATGTGTGTGTATGTTTATGTTTATGTGTATGTATGTACTGTGTGACATGTGTGGGGCCGGAGCACGGTTCCGGCTCCACACATGTCACTGCGGCAGGCCTGATCCGGCAGCACCCTTCACCTGCCGGATCAGGCCTGCCGCCAGTGTGAAAGTAGCCTGAGTCAGGCATCTCTGATGACCTGTCACTGCCTGACCTTGAAACAACACATGCTCCCTGCTGAGATAATCTGGTGAATGACAAAATCATTCACTGCTTTTTGCATCTTGTACAGACGCTCTTTTATATTTTTAAAAACTTTTTTGTTCCTATGGAGCCTTTCTTCAGGCAAGGCTCCATAGAAACTTCACTCTGGCAGGCCTTGGAACCTTCAGAAGGCCAGAGGCTGCCATAGCAACAAAATGGCTCATTTGATCTCAGTGCCAGGGAGCTGTTCAGGCCACACAATTTCTGTTGTTTTAAAAGCAGCAGCCTATGCTTTTCAGTAAGAGAAGAAAAAAGTATTTAAACATAAACCTGCTACCTGCTAAACTATGTAAAAGGGACACTGTTTTGCCATACAGCTGCACAATAAAAACGTATTAGAATACTAAGATACACTTTAGATACACGAAGTGTTAGGAGCCCAGCTATGCCTACCAACTCCCCCATAAATATACACACTTAGCTGGGCCTAAGGTGCATGCTTTTAAATGGGGAGAGGGAGACATGCTTGTCTCTCACATGGACAAAGGATCTTGAATGTTGAAATCCAACATGCCTGATTCCCATACACACTTCATAGTTGTTGGATGATGATAATGGGCATCTTTACAACATACCGTATATCTAATTTATAACATATATAACATTGTTACAAATCAGAGGCGTAGCTAGAGGTTCAGCACAGGGGGGGTGAAACATATTTGAGTGGGCCCCCTACTTAGTGGCTTCCCAAACGCACGTTTCTAACTTCACAGACACATACTACTTGTTGTGGTTATAATATTGTATTAGAAAGATGACTGTATAAACTGCAAGATCATCTATATTGTTAAGTACAGTACAACAGACTTTCTACATACCCTACTCTAAATACTCTACCACATAATGCAGTAAAATATAGGAGTAATAGGAGTAAAAAACAAGGAAACCTGTCCCCAGTTTTTACATCACTAAACTAACAGTCCCCTGCCCCCATCAGACCTCAGATAAGCTTAATGTGTCCCCATCAGACCTCTGATCAGCGTATTGTGCCCCGATCAGACCACAGATCATCAGAATGTGCCCCTATCAGACCTCAGATCAGAATGTGCCCCGATCAGACCTCAGATCATCAGAATGTGCCCCCATCAGACCTCAGATCATCAGAATGTGCCCCCATCAGACCTCAGATCATCAGAATGTACCCCCATCAGAGCTCAGATCAGCAAAATATGCCCCCAACAGAGCTCAGATCAGCGTATTGTACCCCAATCAGACCTCAGATCATCAGAACGTGCCCCGATCAGACCTCAGATCATCAGAACGTGCCCCGATCAGACCTCAGATCATCAGAACTTGCCCCCATCAGACCTCAGATCATCAGAACTTGCCCCCATCAGACCTCAGATCATCAGAATGTGCCCCCATCAGACCTCAGATCAGCGTATTGTGCCCCCATCAGACCTCAGATCAGCAAAATGTGCCCCCATCAGACTTCAGATCAGCTTAATGTACCCCCATCAGAGCTCAGATCAGCGTATTGTGCCCCCATCAGACCTCAGATCATCCCACTGTGCCCCCATGAGACCTCAGATCAGCGTAATGTGCCCCCATGAGACCTCAGATCAGCGTAATGTGCCCCCATGAGACCTCAGATCAGCGTAATGTGCTCCCATGAGACCTCAGATCAGCGTAATGTGCCCCCATGAGATTTCAGATCAGCGTAATGTGCCCCCATGAGACCTCAGATCAGCGTATTGTGCCCCCATCAGACCTCAGAGCAGCATATTGTGCCCCATCAGACCTCAGAGCTGCTCATGGGGCCCCCATCAAACCTCAGATCAGCGTATTGTTCCGCCATCAGACCCCAGATCAGCGTATTGTGCCCCCATCAGACCTCAGATCAGCGTATTGTGCCCCCATCAGACCTCAGATCATCCCACTGTGCCCCCATGAGACCTCAGATCAGCGTAATGTGCCCCCATGAGACCTCAGATCAGGGTAATGTGCCCCCATCAGACCTCAGAGCAGCATATTGTGCCCCATCAGACCTCAGAGCTGCTCATGGGGCCCCCATCAAACCTCAGATCAGCGTATTGTTCCGCCATCAGACCCCAGATCAGCGTATTGTGCCCCCATCAGACCTCAGATCAGCGTATTGTGCCCCCATCAGACCTCAGATCATCCCACTGTGCCCCCATGAGACCTCAGATCAGCGTAATGTGCCCCCATGAGACCTCAGATCAGGGTAATGTGCCCCCATCAGACCTCAGAGCAGCATATTGTGCCCCATCAGACCTCAGAGCTGCTCATGGGGCCCCCATCAAACCTCAGATCAGCTTATTGTGCCGCCATCAGACCTCAGATCATCCCACCCAGCCACATAAGAGTAAAATAAAAAAGCTTTGTTACCTGTCCTGCGGCTGCCCTCCGGTCCGGCGCTCCACTCTCTTCCCTGGCTGGCGCGCACTATGACCTGATGCTGCGCAGCGTCAGGTCATAGTGCACGCCGGCCAGGGAAGAGAGTGGAGCGCCGGACCGGAGGGCAGCCACAGGACAGGTAACAAAGCTTTTTTATTTTACTCTTATGTGGCTGGGTGGGATGATGGGGGGTCCCTACATACAAGTGAGCGCTTCCTTAATGGAAGCGCTCACTTGTATTGGCCATCCCTGCTGGGCCCCCCAGAGGCACGGGGCCCGGAGCCGTCGCTCCCCCTGCCCCCCCCCCCCCCCCCGGTAGCTACGCCTCTGTTACAAATGCATGTACAGGACCAGCCTATCAATGATAATACAAATAAGATACACCAAAAGAGTCCCAACAATTGAAGATCATATTATTTAGGAGCAATGTTCCGCATTAAAACATCTTCTATCATGGGCTGTCTATTGTGCCAAAGCTGGGAGTTTTCCACTCTAATTTGCCTCTTTATGTAGAAAAGGAAGTCATAACTGTTTTAGTGCAAATACAGGAGTCAGAGCAGCTGTCACCTTTGTAACACTAGCATCATTACTTATACTGCAAATCATACAGTCAGCTTGAATATCCTATAAAGGTAGGCCAAATCCTGTTAAATCACACTTCATAAAATGGAGATAAGAAAGTAAAATTAAACCTTACTCATTTGGTCATCCAAACTAGAATGTGTTAAAGGGGTTGTCCAGGTTCAGAGATATCCCCTTTTTCACCTAGGCAGCCACTCTGAGATGGGCTGAACCGCGCAGGGCAAGTCCTTTTTTGTTTACATTTTTACACTGCTAGACGGATGTCACCAGATCTACGGAAATGCTCATCTCAGAGGGGCTGCTTGGGTGAAGGGGATATGTCCGGGATCACTTCTGAACCTAGACAACCGCTTTAAGGTGGATTTACCCAAGCCAATAATCCAGCAGATTATCGTGAACAACCACTCTTGTGAACCCTCGTTCCTGACAATCTGCCCATGTAAATGTGTTACCCATCAGCCGATAAACTAGCAAAAGTGATACTGTTGATCGTGCAGGCACCACTAATCATCTATTCTAGACAGCGATCTGCCGCCCAGAAACAATTATTTGTATGGGGATGAAGGATTGCTGTAGCTTTGAAGGAGATTGCTGCATCTAAATGTGGCAGTCTCCTTTACTGAGCGACCACCTGAATGTCAGGAAGGAATGCTTCCTTCCCAAAAATTGGCCTCTCCATCAGCCCGTCTAAACCCGTCATTACTGCTGGGCCAAACAGATCCAGCATTCCTACCTTTAATTGCTGTATCTATCGTGAAAACTAACCATTTATTTTACAGACATACAACGTCTGCCTTTTCATTACAGGAGGTGAAAACTGCATTTACTTGTACATGCAGCAACCACCTCCGCTGTATGGGGACAACTGATCTCTCGTCCTCATATCAACTTACCCTTCCCATTTTCTGACCACAATTTTCTATTCTTTACTATAAAGAGCTCTCATTTCTCTTATGGCATTCCCATCTTCCACACATATAGAAACCTACATGCCAATAACCCTCAGCAACTTATCAACACAGTAGAAGCAGCCAAAACTCTTGTTGCTGCTTTGATTCATTGTCATTTGGACTACTGTAACTCATCTAAACTTCCTCTCACTAAGCTCTCCACCTCCGGTCTGTCCTAAATGCAACAGCCAGGCTCATCTTCTTGTCTAGCCACTACACTGAGGCATCTGGCCTGTGCCAGCCACTTCATTGGTTGTTTATCCACCACAAAATACAATTAAAACTTCACACCCTCATACAAAAAAGCTTTCCACGGTGAAGTACACCCCTAAATATCCTCCGTCATTTCTGTCCACCACCCTATTCACACCCTTCTTTCTGCCAAGATTAACATCCACCTCTGACACCCG
Source organism: Rhinella marina (assembly GCA_900303285.1). Taxonomy (NCBI): domain Eukaryota; kingdom Metazoa; phylum Chordata; class Amphibia; order Anura; family Bufonidae; genus Rhinella; species Rhinella marina. Next base: position 58,733 of record ONZH01000311.1, read on the forward strand.
TCTTCAAAACTTTTTTCTAACTGCACCAGCTCTCAGTAATGCACTGCCATGGACAATCAGGTCAGTTTTCAACTTCCTTAGCTTTGTGTGCCTTATATATTATATATAGGGGCGTAGCTATAGGGGAAGCAGGGGAAGCGGCTGCTTTGGGGCCCTAACTCAAAAGGGGCCCCATCCTAGGAGGAGGACTAAAAGATTTTATTGTCACGGCCACTCATACAATGACATTATATACACATTAGGAAACAGACGAACTGGCTGTTGGGTCTTGTCTGAGAACACAATCTTGACTAGCCTCAGGAGTGCCGGTTGCACAAGATTTGGGAGTTGCAATAAAGTTGCTGGGAGAGGGGGGCCCATTAAAAAATTTACTGTGGGGCCCCATCATTTCTAGTTACGCCACTGATTATATAATAATATATTAAGGTTACAGTATAATTTGTTATGGATGCAGCATATCTGGGGTTGCCAACTTTCCCAACAAAAAATATTCAAGTTTACAACTATAAAAAATGGGTTGTGGTTTTAAGGGCATAGTTTAACATGGGTAGTTTGACACCCTTTTGCGGCATTCTTTTTTTTAACTGCTGTCATTTTTTAAAAATAATATGCAGAAAAACTGCTTTGAACTGATTTGAACAGGTTTTATTGAACTGGTTCTTATTGAGAAGCAAATAACTACAAAGCTGAGAAAAATACCCTAGAGGTAGGAGGCACGGTCAGAATACAAGAAGAGACAAACACAATAATCGCAGCAAACAAAAGGAAATCCAGGTGCAAGCCAGAGTCAATACCAGGAGAGATGATATGAGCAAAATCAGCAATAAGGGAAAATCCAAAAACAAGCCACGGGTTAAAAACAAAAGAGAGGAATACTATTCACACAGTAAAGAGCCTAGACCGACGAATTACCAGGCACTGATGATTGGGAGCAGCTGATTTAAATACCCTAACTCGCTCTATGATTGGACACAGAGAATGAACCCTGATTGGCTCGGTTTTCAGTCATACAGACTGACTCTGCACAACAGTACAAAGTGAGCTCCTGACAGTTACCCTCCCGCTAGGGATATGTATAGTTACACAGGGAGAGACAATATATATCTTTCTTCCCTGCAACCTGTAAGCATGGCCACCACTGGCCCCACCCTTTTCTCCTCCAGGCTGGCTAAGATCACAGCTGGCTGAATGAGAGACGGGTACTTTAACCTTTAATTTCTTGTATAGCAGTGTAACAATTAAAAATGTAATCCCAGTCTTGTTTGAAAGACAACAATCTAAGCTTCTAAACACGGGTACGAGTGCTTCAAGTATATGCAGCTCTCACTGGGACCAATTTCTAAGTGCTATAACTTATGATATATTGGGGGCTAGCGCCATGATCTTGGTCTCAACATAAAGATTAGATTGTCAGATTTAAAACAAGATTAAAATCCCAAATGTGATTGTAGCCAAAGCACTGCCTAAGAAATCATCCTCAGAAATGGGACCTGCAGCTCCAAAGCCCTAAAAGGTGTTAATTGAAAATAGTACTGGGGTAGCAATCAGTTCAGTGCTCTCAGGATTATACATATGAAAAATACAAGCAAAGCTTCAAAAGAGTGAGTATTATTTATGTCTCATGAATAATTTCTGAACAAGATTGATACGATCGAGTGGATTATGTGAATACAATTGTGGAGCCTGCTTGAGGTTCTGAATCAGGTCGTGGTAAACTACAGGTGGAGCCAGAGGCATTGCTAGGGTCTCAAGCCCCAATGAATATGGCCCAATTCTCTATGTAGACCCACGCCACACCTCTAGTATACAGCAGCACATACCTCACATCCAGGGCCTCTCAGGTGACGTCTCCTGTGATGTAGATCTTCTCTCTCATCATCTTCTTCATTTGGAATTGTTGTTCCCCCAGTGGTAATAAAGCTCTCTACAGACCTCTCAGTAGTAATAAGGCCCCCCATAGTGCTCTAAGTAGAAATAAGGCGGATCTATAATTCTCTCCTATAGAGCCCCCAGTAGTAATAAGAAAGCCTAATGCCTCCTGATTTTATAATACCCCTACAGTTCCCCCAGTATTTATATCGCCCCCCCCTTACTGTTATAATGCTCACCTTGAAGTGCCCACTGTAGTTATATTCCTCCCTTTAGTGTCCTCAGAAATTATAATTCCTCAGTCCCTCCACCATACAAAAAAGTTATGGGGGTCAGAATATGGAGACTAAAAGAAAAAAAATATTTTTTTTCAAGGTTTTACATTTTTTTTCAGTATAAAAACGCAATAAAAAATATACATACAGTACAGACCAAAAGTTTGGACACACCATCTCATTCAAAGAGTTTTCTGTATTTTCATGACTATGAAAATTGTAGATTCACACTGAAGGCATTAAAACTATGAATTAACACATGTGGAATTATATACTTAACAAAAAAGTGTGAAACAACTGAAAATATGTCTTATATTTTAGGTTCTTCAAAGTAGCCACCTTTTGCTTTGATTACTGCTTTGCACACTCTTGGCATTCTCTTGATGAGCTTCAAGAGGTAGTCACCTGAAATGGTTTTCCAACAGTCTTGAAAGAGTTCCCAGAGATGCTTAGCACTTGTTGGCCCTTTTGCCTTCACTCTGCGGTCCAGCTCACCCCAAACCATCTCGATTGGGTTCAGGTCTGGTGACTGTGGAGGCCAGGTCATCTGGCGTAGCACCCCATCACTCTCCTTCTTGGTCAAATAGCCCTTACACAGCCTGGAAGTGTGTTTGGGGTCATTGTCCTGTTGATAAATAAATGATGGTCAAACTAAATGCAAACCGGATGGAATAGCATGCCGCTGCAAGATGCTGTGATAGCCATGCTGGTTCAGTATGCCTTCAATTTTGAATAAATCCCCAACAGTGTCACCAGCAAAGCACCCCCACACCATCAAACCTCCTCCTCCATGCTTCACGGTGGGAACCAGGCATGTAGAGTCCATCCATTCACCTTTTCTGCGTTGCACAAAGACACGGTGGTTGGAACCAAAGATCTTAAATTTGGACTCATCAGACCAAAGCACAGATTTCCACTGGTCTAATGTCCATTCCTTGTGTTCTTTAGCCCAAACAAGTCTCTTCTGCTTTTTGCCTATCCTTAGCAGTGGTTTTCTAGCAGCTATTTTATCATGAAGGCCTGCTGCACACAGTCTCCTCTTAACAGTTGTTGTAGAGATGTGTCTGCTGCTAGAACTCTGTGTGGCATTGACGCATTGACCTGGTCTCTAATCTGAGCTGCTGTTAACCTGCGATTTCTGAGGCTGGTGACTCGGATGAACTTATCCAACGCAGCAAAGGTGACTCTTGGTCTTCCTTTCCTGGGGCGGTCCTCATGTGAGACAGTTTCTTTGTAGCGCTTGATGGTTTTTTGCGACTGCACTTGGGGACACTTTCAAAGTTTTCCCAATTTTTCGGACTGACTGACCTTCATTTCTTAAAGTAATGATGGACACTCGTTTTTCTTTACTTAGCTGCTTTTTTCTTGCCATAATACAAATTCTAACAGTCTATTCAGTAGGACTATCAGCTGTGTATCCACCTGACTTCTGCCCAAAACAACTCATGGTCCCAACCCCATTTATAAGGCAAGAAATCCCACTTATTAAACCTGACAAGGCACACCTATGAAGTGAAAACCATTTCAGGTGACTACCTCTTGTAGCTCATCAAGAGAATGCCAAGAGTGTGCAAAGCAGTAATCAAAGCAAAAGGTGGCTACTTTGAAGAACCTAGAATATAAGACACTCTTAACTAACCTGTTTGCCTTACAGGCTGATTTTAATTAGTGCTAGCATAAAGCTGTGTCCTGCTCTCCCTATATGCATTGGAGACCAACTGGCACCAAGAGAGGTGGAATACAGAGTGGGCTCAGCATTATATGGAACCTGCATTCCCTGAGCGTAATAGAGGTCAGTGTGGCACCAAGGAGGTATCATATTGTGTGGGCTCAGCATGCATGTGGAGCCTGCATTCCCTGAAATCAGTGGAGGCCATTTTGGCACCATAAGAGGTACAATATAATGTCGGCTTAGCATGCATGTGGAGCCTGCATCCTCTGTAGTTAATGGAGGCTGCTATGGCACTTATGGCGTTTAGTGTTAGGTTCCCGTCTTAAAGAGATCGCCTTGATGTAGGGCAGACGGGCACAGATAATTTTTGTACAAAATTATTTGCCAAGAATCTCACATTTACAATGTAGCGCTAGTATCGTGTGGATAGTGAGTATGGCAGTATTATATGTACTCAATTTATTGTCTGTGTTCACAGAGTGCTGTTGCATTTTTTATGTTTTACCCTAGAATATAAGCCATATTTTCAGTTGTTTCACACTTTTTTGTTAAGTTTATAATTCCACATTAATTCATAGTTTTGATGCCTTCAGTGTGAATCTACAATTTTCATAGTCATGAAAATACAGAAAACTCTTTGAATGAGAAGGTGTGTCCAAACTTTTGGTCTGTACTATATGTGGTATTGTCGTATTCGTACTGACCTGGAGAATAAAAATAACTGGTCAGTTTTATGGTATAGGGAACGCCATAAAAAGAAAAAACTGCTGTGGAATTGCATTTTTTCCAAATTCACCCCATTTATAATTTTTTTTTTCCAGTTTCCCACCACATTGTATGCAACCATAAATAGTACCATTAGAAATGGCATCTTGTCCCGCAAAAAACAAGCCACATACAGCTAACAAAATCGCCAGGGGTTAATAAAGACCGATTGAAGAAAAAGAGTAATATGCAATCATTAAAAAAAGTCTCCAAAGGTGTCCATAGCCTTTAAGTCATGTTCTGATAACTCATTCCCTAAAAGAAGAACTCCCGCAGAAATTTTTATTCTCTGACCTGTTAGAAAGGTGCATGATATAATCTGCAGTGAATGTCATTTTCTTATGAGATGCTGAAATTGAGAGTTTGCAACTCTCTTCTTATTGTAGCTGGGTCATGTGACCAACTCCCTGACCTCCAACTGGCCCAGGACAGGAAGCCAGTTACTGCTCTATTCATTCCTATGAGACTGAAAGTGAGGCTCCCATAGGAATGCATAGAAAATTAGACTTCCTGTCCACACATAAGGTGCTGTGTGAGTTGGTGGGTCTAGTTCCTAGTCACATGACACAGATAAGAAACTTCAGGATGATATAACTCAAAAATTCAGCTACTGGTAAGAAAATGACATTCACTACAGATTACATCCTGTACATTTCTAGCAGGACATGGAATACATTTATTTGCGGGAGTTCTTCTTTAATTTAAAAATGATCCAGTTAAAGAAAGACATTTGTCATCAACATCTTGGATTTCTGTTTTTGCAACAAAATGGTAAAGTAAATATAGCGTGTAGTTAGTGAGGGTAATTTTCTTCATCTAACACCCTGATTCACCAAAATTCCATCTGCATTTCATAAATACTGTATGCTCATGTATATTCAATAGGGATTCCACAAAAAATAAATATCATACATAAAAGGTGTGTTCATGATCGTATTCATCCTCTAGGAAAATCATAGACAGCAAGCTGGATATTCCAGAGGGACGGCAACTCTTTATTTTGTTCCAGCATATAGAAGGGTGCCCATCTATCACATCCATATGGCCATATCTATAAAAAGTACATCATTGTCTGATAGAGATCTTTTGACCCCCCCCCCCCCCATTCTTTTGAGGCAGCTGGCATAGTTATAAAAGTCTGAAATGGGAGAACCCTTTAAAGAAATAATCTCTAGTCAGCATTGTTAAATTAGAGATTAATCAAAACCATGGCCTAGAACTATAAGTAGCAAAGATCGGATCCTCAGTGATGAAATGAAGAATGATGAACAGATGAGTATTTGTATTGATATGTATTTATTTCTTTAGACACAGCGCAGTCCTGGATAAATTTAAAAAGGTATAAAATCGGAATACCCCTTTAAGGACTGAGTATTACGTAGCCTTCAGTATATTTGTTTCTTGCTGTGTTGTACAATTATAAAGAAGAAGGATCAACATTCTATCCTGTGTATAAGGCCTCATGCACGCAAACTTTGTTTTGGTCCGCATCCGAGACGCATTTTTTGCATATCGATGCGGACCCATTCACTTCAATGGGGCCTAAAGCAGACATGCCCATCTGAGTCCCAGTGTATAATGATGCCTTTCAGGGTGACTCACCGATCTTATATCAATTTTAAGTCAGCACTAATCCCTTTAATTATATACTTTATATTATAATGTAACGATTACCCCATTAAGAATAATGTACGGATCAGCAAATAAAGCATTCTCGCATTCTGATGAGCATGAATGACATACCGATTGAGCGAGTGCACCTCCAGTACAGGGGCTTAGCTGTTACTGACAGCCAGACCCCTGATGTATAGTCTGGAATCACTGTAAACTGCCCACTGTAAATACCCCCTATACGATCACAATAGGGGGTATTATCGTACTGAGGAACAATTATGAAACAAAATTACCTATTACCATTTGTGAAAATGAAACATTTGAGGCTTATATACAATTGAATTGAAATACATTCAATTGAAATACAATGCAATTTTTTATTTCATGTCAAATTCTTCAAAAATTCTTTGCAACACCGGTGGGGTCAAGACAATCACTATACTCCTAGGTGAATTCCTTGAAGGGTTTAGTCTCCAACATGGAGTAACATTTTTTGGGTTTTACACTGCACTGGTACCTCAGGGGTTCTGCAACTGTGACATGGCACCCAAAACCATTTCAGCTAAATCTGTCCTTCAAAAGCCAAATTGTGCTCCTTCCCCCTTCTGAGCCCTGCAGTGTGCCCATACAACAGGTTACGACCACATATGCAGTGTTCCTGTATTCAGGAAAAAAATGGTAACCAATTTTAGGGTGTTTTTACCATTTGTAAAAATAAAAAATGTGGGGATAAAGCAACATTTTATTGGAAAAAAATGGACATTTTCATTTTTAACAGCCAGGTGTTTCTAAATTCTAAATTTGGGAGTTTCCACTGAAGAGGTAGCTCAGGGTCTCTTCAAATGTGACATAGTACCTGAAAACCATTCTAGCAAAATCTACACTCCAAAAGCCAAATGGCATTCCTTCCCTTCTAAGCTCTGCAGTGTGCCAATACAGCAGTTAAATATTGAGGTTTGTTGTTACTCCTTCCTGTGTTGCAAACAAAATTGAAGAAAATCTGCACAAAAAAATTACATTTTAAATTTCAGCTCCATTTTGCTTTAATTGCTGTAGAACACCTAAAGCGTTAACAAAGTTTCTAAAATAGATGTTGAGTCCTTAAATATGGTGCCCACTCCAGAGAGAGCGCCACAGCTAGCGGGTTCCTGCTGTTTATTATAGCAGACACCCGTGGCTAATGTCCGCGACTGTGACCACGTCATCTGACAAGGTAGAAACCTGTAATCACACGCTTCACAGGCTGAAATGCCTCTCCCCTGGTGGAGATTGAGGAAGGTATCCCACTGCAGTAGTAAGCGTGAGCCAGTATTAGGCTTCTAGGCTCATTACTTTTATATTACTATTTAGGCCAGCAGGTGGCAGCACTGAATTGTAATATAGTTCTTTCTGTATAGGATAATGGAGAAAATTACATTACCCTAAATAAATTGCCATCTGATGATTGCATGTTGTGGTCCATTTGAGGACCTAATAAAAAATAAAAAAAAAGTAAAAAGTTTTAAAAAATAGAAAATATATAAAAATCATCCCCTTTACTCAAAATCAAGATAAAAATACTTAAACAATAAAAAAAACATCATGGGTAACAGCACATGTGAAAATACCCATACTATTAAAGTATAAAAAAAACTTCCCCATACGGTGAATGGCACAACAGAAAAAAGAATTTTAATGGCTGATTCACATTTTTTCTTTACTTTACCTTCCAAAAAAATGGAATAAAAAGTGATCAAAAAGTCATACACACCCCAAAATGGTATTATCAAAAACTATAGATTGTCCTGCAAGAAATAAGCCCGCACACATATAGACATAACTTTAAAAAAGTTATGGGAGTCAGAATATGGCAATGAAAAGAAACAAACATTTTTTCAAAAGTTTTTATACTTTTTTCAGTATTAAAATGCAAGAAAAACTATGCATATGTGGTATTGCAGTAATTGTACTGACCTGGAGAATGAAGAACACAAGTTTTACCGTATTGTAAATACCGTAAAAACAAAACCCGTAAAACTGTGGCGGAATTGTGTTTCCCACTTTCCCACTTCACACATTGTATGCCATATTAAATACTGTCATTAGAAATTATAACTTGTCCCACAAAAAAAGCCCCCATACAGCTGTGTGAACTGAAAAATAAAAAAGTTATGGATCCGGGAAGGCAGGAAGCAAAAAACGGTAAATTGATGCATCAGGAAAGAGTTTAAAAAGTCTGTTTGGGAACTTTTCTTGAAAATTTTTAAAATTGCTCCTAAAATTTGAAGCCTTTTAACATCTTAAAAAAATAAAATTTATAGAAGAATGCCAACATAAAGTAGATATATGGTGAATGCTAAGTAATAACTATTTTGTAAGGTATCTCTCTCTAAATTCAAATTTAGAAAATTGTGAATTTTTCCAAATCTTCTGAAAATGTGGGATTTTTTTTATAAATAAAGGTAATACATACTGACCCAAATTTACCACTAACATGAAGTACAATGTGTCATAAGCAAACAATCTCAAAATCGGTTGGATAAATAAAAGCATTACAAAGTTATTACCACATAAAATGGCACGTCAGGTTTGCAAAATTACACTTGGTCCATATACTCAAAACTGTCTGTGTACTGAAGGAGTTAATATTATTATTACTGTTATTATTAAGCTTTAGCTAATTAATACAGTTCACCCATAACAGCATTTCTTCAAAGAGGTTTTGTATCTATTGTGTGCAGTATAATTATTTTTGCTTCTATGACATGTAAGGCAGGGCAATAAAGCACTTACTGTGTATACAATAAGAGAAATTAATTGATTTTTTATGTGTAACAAAATCATTACTGCATAAGATTAAACAATACGTTAAAAGACTTTTGGGCCTTTCAAGTGTCTATTGATTCAGCCTAAGTCAATAATGAATTTAATTGTCCACCAATCTCTTTAGGGTGAATATACATAGTTAGCTAAAACAAAATGATTCAGTATCGCTAGAAATATGGCAAAGCAAGCAGGGTTTCATAGCTGATCGAGTTTGGTTCTAAAAAAACATTTGACCCTTGATATAAGAGGATGAGACTATTAGGAATTAATGTAGTGCACATGGAAATGTCTGGGTTTTTTCCATTCCTTTTTTTTACAGATATGTGTTTGGCGCCAAGGGTATTAACTTTCAGACTTTTGTTTCTTTATACTACATATACAGAGATTGGCTGTCCACAAATGTCCAGCTTTAGGAAAACAAGGTTTTATTCCCCCTGCCATCCCTCAGTGCACTCAAACACAAGAGATTTAATACAGGGTGTAAGGCTGGTTTTTGGCCATGTGTTCTGAGCATATGGTTGGCACAATTACAGTGAACTTTAGCTGATGCAAAAGTGCTGTTGGAAGTCAAGTACAGTGGTACTTGAAAGTTTGTGAACCCTCATTTCTGCATAAATTTGACCCAACACTACATCAGATTTTCACACAAGTACTAAAAGTAACACATGTAACACATGAGTCAAAACTTGTCATTAGTCTCAAATTAGTCTTAGTCATTTATTTATTGAGGAAAATGATCCAGTATTGCATGTCTATGAGTGGTAAAAGTACTATATGTGAACTTTTGCTTTCAGTATTTCTTGCGACCCCCTTGTGTACCAACTAAACATGAACAGTAATTGTTCATTAGTCCTACACATCAGCTTGGAGAAACATTAGCTTATTCCTCCACACAAAACAACTTCAGCTCTGCGATGTTGGTGGAGTTTTTCCCATGAACTGCTTGTTTCCAGTGGCGTAGTGTGGGGGGGAGCCGTGGGGGCCATTGCCCCGGGCGCCAGATTGCAGGGGGTACCAGACAGCAGTCATTTCAATGAGGGCCATTATGCGATATACTACCTGAATACTGTCTGTATTATACTATAAACTAGAAATTACTAAAATGTACCATTATATTATGACCAATGGGTGTGACCTCTTGGACACTTGACTATCAAAGTAATGAAGATTCTGGTTCCTTTTGACGTATTCCCTGCACTGTAGAAGCCCCTTGCCCCCAATTGTGCAAGTAAGTGTGACAGACCCATTCAAGTAAGTGTGACAGATCCATTCCTTTGGGGATGGGGATGAAATATGAATATACTATTTGGAATGAACAGCAAATATATTTATAATAGGGATGGTCTACTGTAATATGTTTAATTTCCAATAATGCACGAGTTCCCTCATCCTATCTCTTAACTGAAGATCTTATAGGTCTTTACAACAAAAAAAGAAGACATTTATTTACTGAATGCTCAGGAACATCATCAAATTCCCACATTGGCATATGCACTGCATGTTCCACAGTAAATTTAGCCTTTGGATTTACACATGCTAATTAAAATAACAGCTTCAAACTAGGATTTTATGTAAGTAAAACAGATTTAATGGAACAGCGGTGAGCTAAATGACCATAAAAAGCCTTCCAAATAAAAGGGAAACATGTTATTGCTTAACTAATACAAAAATAACTAGTAATGTATTTGGAAGATTACCCATTAAATTTACTTACAATGTATTATGTATTTCATTGATTGGATATCAGGGGTTTGAACCCAGAATTGGGTGTGAACATCCACAGTAATGGTAAGGCCTCTTTCACTCGAACGTTGTTTTTGCGGGCTCCAATCCGCATTTTTCACATGAAAAATGGGGACCCATTCATTTCTATGGGCCCGCAAAAAATGCGGACAGCACATCCGTTGCTCCGTTCCGTAGTCCGCAAAAAAAAAAAATAGAGCATGTCCTATTCTTGTCCGTATTACGGACAAGAATAGTACTGTTCTATTAGGGGCCAGCTGTTCCGTTCCGCAAAATACGGAATGCACACGGATGCCATCCGTTTTTTTGCGGCCTAAATTATTTCATTCTATGGGAGAAGGGAACAGATCAGATTGCATGTTTAAGTGTGTATATATATATATATATATATATATATACAGTATGTATATATATATATATATATGTAATCACTAATAGCAACAGATCGCCCCACAGAAATAAGCCCTCACACTGCTCCATAGACGTAAATATAAAAATGTTATGGTGAAAAGAAAAAGGTGACGCAAAGAAAGAGTTTTCTCTGTGCTCGTGTCTCCCATAAAATTCCAGTTCTAGAGCATCTTATTTTAGAACTTCCCATTGTGTCCTATAGATAGGTCATTAGTATAAGTCACAGAAAAATGCTTTATAAGTTCATGTTCAACTTGTTTTTCTATCCTGAACAGAAAAAAAAAACATTTGAAATGAACTGCAAAGTCATACAGAGTTTGAAGTGGGAAGGAAAGAATATTGTAGTTCACTGTGTGTTAAGCATGACACAGCAATTTGCTCAGAACTCATTAAGAGCTTTGCATTATGAAAAGATCACGTCCTGAAAATCGGATCAAAGCCATTTGCTGCTATTTGTAGTTAAAAACTAAACTGTAATAAAGCACAGATTAGCCAAGATTAATTAAACACACATTAGAGATTTCTATTAGCTAGTACACTAGAGCCATGCATCAGCTATACGAGGTGATTTGTACACAGTGTTCCCTTAGAAGTACAGTACAGTAGCTGATTACATTAGCAGGGGTCCGACTTCTGGCACCGCTGTTGATCAGCTGCTTGAAGAGACCACAATGTTTCGTTGAACAAGTCTTGCTAGGTCAGTGATATCACATTCATCGGTCACATAGCTTAGGCGCAGCTCAGTCCCATTCAAGAGAATCAGGCTGAAGTGAAATACTAAGCACTACCATTATACAATGGATGGCACTGTGTCTGGTAAGCTGCGAGGAGGGGGTGCCGGGTATCGAAGCCCCACCGATTTGATATTGATTATCTATCCTGCGGATTGGGACCCCTTTAAATGGAACCTGCCACATTGTGCATGCACTCAGTGGACAGCATTGTTTCGAACAAAATGAGCTGAGCAGAATGACGTTTAGTTTTGCGGGAAAAGATTCAGTACAACTTGATTCCCTGATCTTATCTCTGTATGCACAGTGAAACAGATTGCTGTCAGTAACTGAATAGAGTCTTCTACCGGACGACACCACATAGGTCAATGGTTTGTTGTGGCTTCTGATATAAGCAGAAAGTTTGAACAGAGCCCAGGGGTTGTCCACGATTTTGACATCGATGACCTATCCTCAGGACATCCGATTAGAGAGGGTCTGACACTCTGCACTCCCTCAGATCAGCTGTTTCTTTGTCCATTGTGTTATGGACACAGCTGGTGACTGTAGGACTACTTCCATTCACTTCAGTGAGAATGGTGTTGCAGTTACCAACTGCATCCACTACACAATGGTCAGAACTGTGTAATTCCAGCACTGGAGCTACAAAGTAACAGCTTTCCACTGGGGATATGGGGCATCAGACCTCCACTGATCTGATACTGGTGGCCTATCCTGGACAACCCCTTTAAAGAGGAATTTCACTGTTATAGACAAGGCTAAACCGATATTATATAAATGCCATTAAATTAATTTCACATGGATTGTTGTTTTCTTATCTCTGAGACCACCTTGGGGTAGGCAGGCACAGATGTGTTTTAATCAAAATATATTGGCTGAGAGTCTCAGATTTTATCATATCAGAGTGAGGGCTTTTAGTCCATATATAATGTTTGCATCTATTGTGTTATTATTTTCTGTGATTTTTTCCTTATAAATGTAGCCATGCACATCCGCATATTCAGTTACCATATTGTGCAGAAAGTTTTGTATCTTTTTTTGTGATTTTTGATAAATGTATGTTCTTGAAGGAGTGGCATCATCAATTGTGAATGCGCTCCTATTATCTGGGGAGCAGCATTCTTGTGCATTTTGCCTCCCCTAGGCCACAGGCGACCTTGATTAAGGTGGTACATATAGGTATGCATGCTCCTCTCATTGGTTGCTGATGCACACAGAGGTAACTAGGAGCAGTACACTATATGTGCAGGGCCTGCTCTCCTGAATGTAGATAGGTAGATTTAGAGTAGGACTTGTCTGACTAAGACCACCATGGTGCTGGGTAGGCGGGCTCAGATGTGGTTTGATCAAAATATATTGGCTGAGAGTCTCAGATTTTATAATTAGAGTGAGGGCTTAGTCCATATATGATGTTTGCGTCTATTGTATGAGTGCATTATTTTCTGTGATTTTTTTCATTATACATGTAGCCATGCACATCCGCATATTCAGCTATCATATCGTGCTGGATGTTTTGTATCTTTTTTTGTGATTTTTGATAGCCCACCTACTTCCACATAGAAACATTTGTATCTTTTTTTGTGATTTTTCATAGCCTATTATAGTTAATGGGACCAGACAGCAATGTGGTAGCTTCCAGCAATGCCGGAATTCAAAGAAATCCTGCAGGCTTTTCCCTGCTGGAATGGCATGCAGGATCTAAAAGTGCTACTGTAAAACTAGCCTTATTCCACACCACTTGTCTATAACAGGATTAAGGAATTTATGTGCAGGCTTTTCCTTTGCTAGTTAGGTCCTAACATGACAAATTATATTGTTTTAATTGTTTACATCATATAAAATATTGTAATAAAACAGTAGATAAAAAGCTAAAAAAGTAACAACTTGCTGCACATGTATTAACAGAAGACTGTATGTAGCTTATTTTCAGCTATGATTCTTTAAGCACTCGCACAAACTTCCATTACAATGAGTCATAAAGGTACAAGAATGGCTAGAAGGAGGGAACAACTCACAGGAATGATTTAACCAGCAAACTGCCTAATTAAGATAGCTTATACATTAATCTTCAGGATTTTAGTCAGACATCACAGGGAATGTCTCATGATGCTGCCTTCTCCATTAACTTTCATAATTAGTATGTATTATGTATTCTTCTAAATGAAGGTGGAAAGTGGATAAACAGGGAACAACTGATGTAATATATTTTCGGCATGTCAAGATGTAACCCTGGTTTTAAAAGGACTGATGGAATACAAATAGAACCCTCAGTCTTATCTGTAAATGTGCTTTAAATTCTTGACCGATGACTGCTATTTCCGGAACTATGTCACAAGAGATAGTGTACAGAAAATGTGAACTTGCATGATGCAACCAGCAAGGATATTACACATATATCACATGGTACACTCCTGTACTCAGTGCTCTTTACTAATAATTGAATGGAAAGTTACGCTTCTCTTTTTAGGATTGTATGCAAACAGACCAAACACTGTGTAAGTTGCTGTTTAGATTGCATTCAAGTCTTCTGGCAGAGGAACATATTGGGAGGATTTTACACCTATACTGTACCTCCAAAGAAAAGCTCAGCACAGAAAATGCTGTTCTAATCTATATAGTTAAAAAGATATACCAACATATACTACTGTAAGGGAGGGCAAAAGGAAACTTTTCTGGGCTTATCGATACATTTGGCATATGCCAAATTTGCTACAGCTACAACCATGGAGATCCTTACATGTGGACTTCACATACACAAAGGCTCCTTGCTTTTCTTTGGCAGGTATTATTGTGCAACCTTAAGGAGCTATAATACAACCAATCATTATGTATTACTATTTACTAAACTAAATGATGACAATGTTGAACTTGCAGGAACAAGTATTGCATAACATGCCCCGACTCAGTCATTCATGATGGATCAGAATACTCATTGTATGTGATGACCAGAGGTAGGTGGGGTTAGAGGGTTTACACTAACATATTGATGACCTATACATGAGATCAGTGGGAGTCTGATACCCAGCACCCCCACCAACCAGCTGTTAGTGGCATACAAAGCCAGAACTCCACAATTCCATTCACTGTGTAGTAGATGTTCTCAGTACTGCAGCTCAGCAACCATTCACTTGAACAGGAACATCAGCAGCAGTACCCCAGAAAGGCCACTACACAATGTATGAAGCTGTACACTGTTTTCTTCTTGAAATTGTGTCTGCCACTAAAAGCCTATCTGTGGTGTGCCGAGTGTTAGACCCCCATAGTGATAACCTACTCTATGGATAGGTCATCAATAGACTCGTGTCAGAAGATCCCATTAAGGAAACAGCTGAGCTGTTTATGGTACGCTGATGCCACAGTTCCCAAATTATGGAAACAGCGTGACTCAATATGATATGGCCTTTCCGTATCTCCTGATCTCTTCAACGGGATATATGGAAACAGTGTGCCACTACAAGCTCGGCTGTTTCCATAACCCTGGCCACCTCTGACTGCAGCATATGATGGGTATTCCGATTTCAACATTGTATGGCTTAAACAGGATTACTCCTTTCAGGTTGCAAACTTTGCAAAACCACGCCAACAGTATGTTCTTTATTGTTAGAGATCATTTTATTTTAGAAAGCGCAGACTGCAATTTCAGTTACTGGAACAAGTAGGGAAATGTTTACATTTTTAACATAAAGAGGAAATCACAGTCCCTAACTACGTGTGGGTTGGCCAGCCTCATTTTGCTTAAAGGGAATCTGTCATCTCAGAAACACCCCCTGAACTACAGTAAGCGATGTATAGTGTAAGTGATGTCGAGTCTGGTTATGTAATTTTTATCTTCATATTCGCTTCCATTCTGGCTCTGTGCTCCCACAAACCAGCAGTAAAATGCACTCAGTGGACTCCGGTGCTCACTCACATAATGGAGAGGACTCAAAGAAGAGTCCTCTCAATGTATTTTACTGCTGGTTTGTGGGAGCACAGCGTCAGAGTGGAAGTGAGTATGAAGATAAAACTTACATATTCGGAGTCAGCATCACTTACACTATACAACGCTTACTCTAGTTCAGGGGGTGTTTCGTAGATGACAGGTTACCTTTAAAGTAAAGCAATGGGTTAGAGGCACTTTAATTGGACTGCATAAATAGCAATTCCTTAATAAACAGCATTATTGGAAATACTCCCTTTTTGTAGCTGGAGGGATTTGTTAATAATACTGCAACCCTACTGGAAATTCACATTTATTACTCTTGCTAAGCAAGCATGGTCAGTGAGAAACAGACGTCATTTACTGTGGAGGTTATTCTGTCAATGTTGTTGTATGGCTATCATCAGATCGCTCTTGTTCTAAAGAAGCTTTTCTGACAACATAAGGGAACAATAATGTCTAGAAAGCGCTGTGGAATAGCTCAGCACTATATAAGCGAATAAAATACATAAAAAGTAAATAGTTATGTAAATGTTTCTACATTATTACTATAAGCATTTTTACATGGGCCAAGGATCCGGGCAATTATCGGGAATTAGTATTCCTATGACTGTCCCATAGGATAATTGCCCCATGTAAATTAATCCAATGAATGAGCAGCAAACGCTTGTTCATCAGATGGCCAGCAGCAGATTCCTTGTGTAAATAACAGTAGGTCTATCAGTTTGTAAAGCTGAAAAAAGACATCTGTCCGTCCAGTTCGGCCTGTTTTCCTGCAAGTTGATCCAGAGAAAGGTTAAAAAAAAAAAACCCTGTGAGGTAGAAGCCAATTTTCCTCACTTTAGGGGAAAAAAATTCCTTCCCGACTCCAATCAGGCAATCAGAATTACTCCCTGGATCAACGACCCATCTCTAGTAACTATAACCTGTAATATTACTACCCTCCAGAAATACATCCAGGCCCCTCTTGAACTCTTTTAGTGAACTTACCATCACCACCTCCTCAGGCAGAGAGTTCCATAGTCTCACTGCTCTTACCGTAAAGAATCCTCTTCTATGTTTATGTACAAACCTTCTTTCCTCCAGACGCAGAGGATGTCCCCTCGTCACAGTCACAGTCCTGGGGATAAATAGATCGTGGGAGAGATCTCTGTACTGACCTCTGATATATTCATACATAGTTATTAGATCTCCCCTCAGTCATATTTCTAAAGTGAATAATCCTAATTTTGATAATCTTTCTGGGTACTGTAGTCCACCCATTCCAGTTATTACTTTAGTTGCCCTCCTCTGAACCCTCTCCAGCTCTGCTATGTCTGCCTTGTTCACAGGAGCCCAGAACTGTACACAGTACTCCATGTGGTCTGACTAGTGATTTGTAAAGTGGCAGGACTATGTTCTCATCACGGGCATCTATGCCTCTTTTGATGCAACCCATTATCTTATTGGCCTTGGCAGCAGCTGTCTGACACTGGTTTCTGAAGCTTAGTTTGCTGTTCACTGGAAAGTCATTTTCCACGTCAGTAATCTGTATGAGGACAAACAATCAATAGCAGTGATTATTCATTCCCATGAAGAAGGAATGATTGCTGCATGTAATATATAGCTCTGCCCTCTAGATGAGGGATTCATATTTTCTGAAATTCTACTTGAACATGGTTTTCTGCCATACAATCAAAGAAAGGGAATTTGCACTCTACCATGGGTCATGATAGTAGGATAGTCAGCAAGCCAGGAAAACACACTGTTTGGCCATTTCTGGTGTTCTTTTCCATTGTATGAAGGGCACCAATGGCAACTGCTAAAGCCCACTGACTGACCAGATCCATCAGGTCATTTACTGTAGAAAATAACTCCACAGCATATATTTTAATCTAGTGTTTCAACTCGCACAATGATCCACACCTGAGCATGTAGGGTCAGCCATGATGGCTAAATCAAATTCACATTCAAGGTATAAATTGTACATTTTACACCAAAAATGTGTAATATCTCATCTGCATTCCAAATGACGAAAAGGCTAGTAATACAAATAATCTGTTCTAATTAATGAAATTGCTTTACTGTCATGTTAATCGGCCTCCCTCCTTCTCTACTGTCTCAGTATCATCATTATGAAGTCTTTGTTTTCATGTAACCATTAATTTATTTTGGCAGAAGTGAGGATGAAGATTTCAGACACAATGACATTGCGACGTGTTGCCCTCTCAACTCAATTTTCCATGTACATACTGTATTTGCAATGTTAATCTTCCCTTTCAAATCTGCTCATGTAAATTATTTACAGGTTATTCTTACATTCAAATCCTATTGGAAACTATACTATATTGCTTTATACTTTTGCATTAGATGAATGATTCCATCTATTAATGTCATTTATAAAAGACAGAAATGAAGCAGAACAGCTATAATTAAATTCAGCTAAGGCTACTTTCACACTAGCGTTTTTAATTTCCGGTATTGAGCTCCGTCATAGGGGCTCAATACCGGAATAAAACGCTTCAGTTTTGTCCCCATTCATTGTCAATGGGGACAAAACTGAGCTGAAGACAATGGAATGCTCCTGAAAACATTCCGTTCCGTCTTCAGACCGGAGAACAAACCGCAGCATGCTGCGGTTTTCTCTCCGGTCCAGGCATCCGCACCAAGCCGGATCCGGAATGACCCCCAATGCAAGTCAATGGGGACGGATCCGTTTGGTGTGACACACCAGTAATCCGGATCTGTCCTCCATTGACTTGCAATGGGGGGTCATTCCGGATCCGGCTGCACATATACAGAAATACATACATACATACATACATACATACATATTCACATACACACAAACACATACATACTTACATACTCCAGCCAGGGACGCCGGCAGCATGTCTTCACGCGCCTCCTGCGCGCAGCTATGATGTTTCCCCACTGCGCCCAGCAGAGGGCGCTGTGGGGAATCGTCATCACTGCGCGCAGAAGGCGCGTGAAGACATGCTGCCGGCGTCCCTGGCTGGAGTATGTGAGTATGTATGTGTTTTGTGTATGTGTGTGTATGTATGTTCTCTGTGTCTTGTCCCAATGTCTGTGTCAACATGTGTGGGGCCGGAGCGCTTCTCCGGCTCCACACATGTATCAGCGGCAGTACGGATCCATCGGCACCCTTTAGGTGCCGGATCCGTGCTGCCGCTAGTGTGGAAGAGGCCTAAGCTGAAATATTTCACAAAGCATATCCAAGGCTATTCCAATAAATCATGCTATATTTGTGGTTAAAGAGAATAACATATGACTTCAGGTGTCACGTGCTTGCCGCAGGAACATAGCTTGCTTTAAGCTGTCAGATGGCATTACATTATGTGACTGGCTGTAACAGTGCTACGGCTGTCCTCATACTGTAGATAACCCGGCTACTGCATAATCTTCAGAATCTTCTGAAAGTCGTAGACCTGCAATCACCTTTCATGCGTCTACTGCCAATTGGCTTCATAAGGATGAGCATATGTAAAATTATAGCCCCCAATCAGATCAATATTAGTATGTGGTTAGTTTGTTTAGTCTGTAATGCATTTTGTTAAGCCAATATCCAATTTTATCTTCTCCAATACCTCATTATGTAATTGCTTCACAGATGACTGTTCCCATGTTAAGGCTCCTTTACAGCAGCCGAGCATCAGTCAGATAATCGCTAACATGCGTTCACCGGAATGCTCATTAGCAATTATCTGCCGGTGTAAAGGTGCAACCGATTACCCAATGAACAAGTGAAATGCTCGTTCTTCAGGTAACAGAATAGTTTGTGTGGTCACCTAAATCATCATTTGCCGGCAGCAGATTGTGCCAGCTAAACAGCACTCTGCTGCCTGCAAACAATGATTCTGTATGAGGACAGGCAATGGCATTAGTGATCACTCCTCCTCATACTCATGTAAATGCAGCAGTCTTCTTCACTGATGAGCAGGCAATTGTCATGAAGGAATGATTCCTTCCCAACAATTGCTTGCTACATCGCACCACGTAAATGGCCTTAAGTGTCCCTTTAGATGGGACAATTCAGCAGGTGAAAGCTGCCTTCCTGGCAATCGCCCGCTTGTCAGTGGAGGAGACTGCTTCATTTACATGCAGCATGATTTGTTTAGACAGCATGATCTGCTGCTGGCAAACTACGATTTAGATGCCTACACAAACGATGCAATTACCCGACGAACAAGCGCTTCGCTCATTCATCAGGTAATTTGCAGCACCTTTACAATACCAGATAATCGCTAATAAGCAGTCCTATGGATGTTGGTTAGCAATCATCTGGAGGATTTTCAGCCCGTGTAAAGGGCCCTTTACAATTGTAGAGATAAAATGAAGGCTATTTTAATTTTTTTCCCTATGGCAGCTGTTATGGGGTCATGGCTTGAACCCTTTGTTTTCAAGGGAGATGGGCTACCCTCATTTAGAACACATGCAGGCTTAGCCAAGATGAGCAGACATGTGTATGAGGAGGTCAGGGGTGACGGCTGCTGGCCAAATGAGCATTTGGCAAAGAGTTGCCTAAAGTGTATGGCCAGCCTAAAGCTGCAATACACATTCAATAGCTTTTAGCCCAAGGATCATTTGGCCAACAGCTATCTCTCCCAACACCCTCCTGACTCAAATCTGCAAATGTTCAGTTTGGCCAAGTGTGTATGTGTTGTTAGTGAGTAGGGAGCCACTGCCAGACCCTACAGGCGGCAGCATATCTCCTGGAAGAACCAAAAGAATTGGGGCGAAAAAGTTAAGTTTGCATGAACTGTTGGGAGAGAGTCACCATACACTTTAAATTGTCGTCCGAACCTGCCATACCCGACTGGGTTTGGACAACTATACACTTAAGGCTATAGTATACTACCCGATGGATAAGAACACCGATGGATTCATGGATACTTGCAGCTGATGCAACCTGAATGCGGGAGGAACAATTGTTGTCCCTCTTTTGGTTCTATTAATTATTAGCAGAACATCATGCTCAATTGTACGAGCCAATTATCGTCAATAAGTGTATGAATACTTGTCCCTGATAACTGGCCTAAAAAATTGGGTAGTCTAATAAGTCCTTAATATGTATGGGGTCTTAAACAGCCATTTCCCACCAGTGTCACCACAGAAATTAGTCAATGGGTTGTCTTTAAAATGCATATATATGTTGAGTTCTCCAGACTCAGAGATGATGTATGTAGCTGTTCTCCACTTGAGATGAGGGTACTCATCCAGGACTCCCCTCTGTTGACTTAGGCTACTTTCACACTTGCGTTGTTAATTCAGGTACTGAGATCCGGCAGAGGATCTCTATACCTGAATTAAACTGATCCGTTTTGATTTTGCACATCAGGATGCAGTTGTGTGATATCAAAACTGAAAAAAACGGATCAGGCACTAAATACATTGAAAGTCAATGGGTGACGGATCCGGTTTTTTTAGTCTCCTAAAAAACGGATCCGTCACCATTGACTAAGGCTTCTTTCACATTAGAGTTATTGCTGGATCCGGCAGGGTTCAGCAATAACGCTTCCGTTACTGATAATACAACCATATGGATCCATAATGAACGGATCTGGTTGTATTATGTTTAACATCGCTGGGACATATCCGTCATGAACTCTATTGAAAGTCAATGGAGGACGGATCCGTTTACTACTGTGTCACACCGAACGGATCCGTCCCCATTGACTTGACTTGGTGCGGATCCCCAGGATGGAGAGCAAACTGCAGCATGTTGCGGTTTGCTCTCCGGTCTGGAGACGCAGATGAACTGAACGGAATGCATTTAGGAGCATTCCATTCTCTTCAGTTTAGTTTTATCCCCACTGACAATGAATGGGGGCAAAACTGAAGACTTTTTTTCCAGTATTGAGCCCCTATGATGGAACTCAATACCGGAAAAAGGCAACATTAGTGTGAAACTAGGCTACTTTAACACTAGCGTTTATATATTCCGGTATTGAGCTCCGTCATAGGGGCTCAATACCGGAATAAAACGCTTCAGTTTTGCCCCTATTCATTGTCAACGGGGACAAAACTGAACTGAAGAGAATGGAATGCTCCTAAATGCATTCCGCTCAGTTCACTTGCGTCTCCAGTCCGGAGAGCAAACCACAGCATGCTGCAGTTTGCTCTCCATCCTGGGGATCCGGACCAAGACAGATCTGGAATGACCCCCAATGCAAGTCAATGGGGATGGATCCGTTCGGTGTGACACAATAGTAAATGGATCCGTCCTCCATTGACTTTCAATGGAGTTCATGACAGATCCGTCACCTTGCACTTTTCCCACAGCTCCCTCCTCCCTCCAGCAGGGGTCGCTGTGGGGAATCTTCCCATTGTGCGTGCCGTCCTCTGGAGCTGCTGGGACAGGTAAGTATAATCCCCCCTCCTCAAGATAGTGTCTGATGCAGGTGTGGGGCAGGAGCGCTGTTCACCCTTCACCCGCCGGATCTGTGCTGCCGCTAGTGTGAAAGAGGCCTTAGGCTACTTTCACACTAGCGTTTTTTAATTCCGGTATTGAGTTCCGTCATAGGGGCTCAATACCGGAATAAAACGCTTCAGTTTTGTCCCCATTCATTGTCAATGGGGACAAAACTGAACTGAAGAGAAAAGAATGCTCCTAAAAGCATTCCGTTGTGTCTTCAGACCGGAGAGCAAACCGCAGCATTCCACACGGCGCCCAGCAGAGGGCGCTGTGGGGAATAGTCCTATGTGCGCTGCTCCGGCTCCACACATGTATCAGCGTTAGCACGGATCCGTTGGCACCCTTTAGGTGCCGGATCCGTGCTAACGCTAGTGTGAAAGAGGCCTTATCTGCCAATCAATCGGACATGTTGAAATTCAACATGTCCAATCCTTATATCCAATATTGCAATTATTTTTGTTCTTCTGCCCAAACATTTTACATAGCTTATAAAATTAGCATATTTTCCCAAACATGATCCCAAAAAAGAAATGACCATAGTTGTCTTCTGTTACAGCGATGACTGGTAAAACAACACAATTCGCAAGAAATGCAATACATTGTACAGCCTATTTGTGTAACTCTTACATCATCTTGTATCCATAAATGTGTAGGTCAAAAAGTCAATTTAGTCAAATCCTGTAAACTTTGCATTGCGTGAGAGTAGGTTCACAGAGTTTTTTGGAGGAGTGCAGCGACCCAGAGGGAATGCAAGAATGGGAGGAATGGTAGTGGCTATGATAGTGGTAGTAGTACACTTAATGGTGTCAGTGCTCACCCTGGCTCTTCCTGGGCCATTCAATGAACTGAGGGAGCACCCTTTCTTCCCTCGGGCCCTCAATGAGTTCTAGGGCTAATGCCTTGCGTGATGTTTTGAGATTAGAAGTGCAAGGCAGGTCTTCCTCGTAAAGTGGTGGAACAAGGCAATACCAGGCCAGTGTAGGAGTAACATATCCAGTGTTCGTTAAGAAGGTATTTGAGGCAGTTCATAGACCAACACACTGGGACACTGGAAGCATTCAGTTCAGATGCTCCAGACTATACACACACTACTTCCAAAGCTGAACATGGGATATCAACCAGTAAGATTGCTGACTCTATCCAGACTACTTTCCAAATCAGCCAAGGGTGCACAATGTCTACTATATGTAATTCCCACAGCAGAATGTAGATGCTCTAATGGGTAGCTAATCAGTGGTAAAAATGTGGTAGACGCCTGAGGCAATGTACCCTTTCCACTAGCAAAAAGGTCTGTTGAAAATGGCTTTAAAAAGTCACAACCAGTGTGTTTCCAACTTTTTAAATGTGACTTATTGAAAAAAAGACTTGCAAATGTCTCTTTTTTACGCCACTTTTCGAAAAGGAGGTATGACAGAGAAGGGTGTGGACAACAGCAGAAATACATTTATCTTCATTTACACCAGTTTTCTGGTGCAAATGAAGCCAGAAATCTACAGCAGCTCCGAGCTGTCATAGATTTCTGTTTAGGTGCACGGACTGGCAGAGGATGCACCTAATCTATGATGAGGACTGCGTCTCGTCATAAATGTGGTGCACTAATCCATCCCTTTGGTCCACAGTCTATATATTCTGTATTTCTTTCCTTATCAGAGGATGGTGGCAGGATGAAGGTTCTTTGCAGCAGGTCCCACACTGCACAGGCACATGCAGATGCTTCCTCGCTCTTTAGATGCTTGAGTTAAACTACACAGCTCCTCCCTCAGAGCGAACAGAAAAATAAAAAAGTCATGGATGCGGTAAGGCAGATAGCCAAAAACAAAACGCATAAAATGGAAATGCACACAAGGCTAAATGGGTTTATAGCATAAACTAATATAAATTAGCCCATTTGCAGTAGTCCTCTGGGTTACTGCAGAAAGAGTTGAGGCACATTTTCCTGCAGGTTTTTCAGCCAAAGCCAGAAGTGGATTCTAAAAGAATTGGAAATATAAAGGAATGATTTATACTTCTCCTTCCTGCTGGATCCACTTCCGGTTTTGCCTGAAAAAACAGATGAAAATCTGCCTTAAATCCTCCTGCAAAAAACTCAACTTGAATCTACCCTTTGAGTGAGTCCAAGTTCACATCTGTGTTTGAAATTCTAGCTGTAACATAACCATCACATGATTAGAGACCAACTGAACCAGATACTTATGTAGTACTCTGTGGTCACCTGGTACTTGAAATAGAGTTCCTACTGTCGTCAGAACATTCTCCCTTGTCGATACGCATTGTCCTAGCACCAGTTTCTTAATTTACTTTCTCTCCTCAACGGCAATAGGTAAGCACCTGGACCTTGAATATATTTTATATGCAATTTGTTTGGAACTATATTTCTTAATTATGCTTCAGTCCTGGTAGCCTATTCCGGGGAGCTTTATATTTGGATGAATATATTCTATTTTATTCATAGTCAGCATCATATTGTGTTATTCTATTATCTCAGTTGCCTCCATAACTCCTCCATATTCTAGTGTTCAGTGTGCTTTCATTTCCTAGTAATCTATGTTGGTATTTAGTTTATACACCCTTGAGACACTATAGTACCTATCATAAAACACCATATGGACATTTCTATATGAGCTGTTTTGTTCTTTGTAATCATGTATATACATATCTTATTTTGTTACAGTTTGATGAAGGTCTCTATGCAAATTGCCCTTTTCCTATTTCTGATAACAATGTTGATCACATAGTTGATCATTTTGACCTATTCACCAAATAGTAGTACCTAAGTGCAGTCAGAAAGGCCTGTGATTTTCCTATGGACTTTCTGCCCATACAAGTTAACTTGTGTTCTGTCTGCCCATACAAGTTAAGATATAAGGTATCATCCCTGCTCATGTCACAGGGATCCCATTGAAACAACGGGTTAAATGGTGGAGATCAGACGTTTCTTTCTTTACTCCAGAAACAGCACATAAACAGGGATTATAATGCAGTCTCCACTGATTTTACTAGATTTTCTTTCCCCATCCCAGCAAAACATCTCAGCAGGTCAATAAAGAGCTCATATCTACGCATATCTCTATACATGTGTAAATATTTAGTTGGGGGAATACACGTGTGAACCCAGCTATACAAAACCTGTTCCTACCAGTTGGCTTGTTGGATGTAGGTAAAAGATAGAGAAAGGGCAAAGTTCAATGAAATTACAGACTTGTCTGCCACCCACGCAATCCTTTTCATCTCACTACACAGCACAAGTCCTTTACCTCATCTACTGCAATTTTAGGTCAACGTAAGTTCTCATAAATAAATGTCTGGTAAAAAGTGAAGCACTATAAGGGTACAGACACACAGCCAGGTTTACTGATGCAGTTGTGGAATCCAAGAACCGGCTCTGTTAACCTGTAAAGAGAAATAGATAGATTACTGTTACAGGTTTTCTAATATACTAAATTTAGGGTAAGAGCTGTAAACATCAATAACCTGTTCCTCCAGAAATCGGATTCTATCTAAAGGTCATACATGTGTAAGGACACCGGCCTAAGGACTACCAGTTTATCTCAAAATGTTCTTTCAAGCAAAGATCTTTTATCCATGAACAATCTTTCTTTAACAAAAGATCTTTTATCTGACTATTGGACAAAAACTTCAAACACGGCTGACGTCTTTCCAGAAGGTGGTGGTCTGCCATTGGTTAGCTAAAAAGAGTTGTTTGTTGCTCAGTTTCACAGAATTAACAATTATTCTGGGTGCAAATGTCTGTTTTGATTACTTTAGATTAATGTGTATGGGTAGCTTTAGGTTTAGTTCTTAAACCTTCCTTCAGATAACCATACCTTCCTATCAGTTTCGGGCTTCAGCCTCCACTGCTCTTCCTCTAAAATGTCCCAAATAAAACATCTACAGGAACGGTGGCATCTAGAATTACTTACAGTACTCTAATAAGCGGTCTAACACCTAAGAGTTAGGCTCCATGCACATAACCGTATCAGTTTTACAGTACGCAAATCGCCGATCCACAAAATAACTGTTCTATTAGTTGCGCCTCTTCATAACTTTGGCGGATTCACCACCAGTTTACGGCATTATTAAGACCAGTGTCTAAAATGCCGGTCTTAATAAAACTCGGGCCATGAACCCGCTGAAAACAATGGGACTGCAAATACAATGCGGTCAGCACACGGACTTCATCTGTATTTTGCGGATCCACGATTTTTGCAGTGTGTATCAGGTCTCTTAAATATAATTGTGCACTGATTCTTTATGCTGTAACCTTTGGTTTACTTATTTCCTAGCTTTTACTCTGACACCTTTTAATGTATGAACCTTATTATAAATGGTAAATGAAATTTTTATGAAAATCCCAAGAGCAGAAATATCTATGATCCTTGTAGTTCCTGCTGGAGGCCATCTGTTAGTCACAGTCATCCTCCTGTGGATCATGATGTGCCTTCAGCACCATATACAGTATGTATGGCCTGTGGAGCTGAAAGATTGTGGAAACTTCTCATCGTACGAATGACAATCATTATGAAGAATAATTAGAATGGCATTATGGTCTACACTGTCAAAATAGAGCCTACAGCATTGTTCATAATTGTTCCCAACTATAGAGCAGCTTTCAGCATGATCAACCCTATTAAACCAGGCATACTGCCTGGTAGATTTGCTCGTCCTGATTAAAACGACACCTTTCTTTAGTCAGTATGTTAAAGAACTGCAGACATCTCTCAGTTTTTATGCAAGTTTGAGCACCGAGGGGCTGGCTGGAGCCCTTGGAGCACTGCTTTTGTAACACTCCCGTGCGCTGCACACTCCGCCCACCCCTTGATTGACAGAGTAGACTTCTTGTCTATTAATTAAGAGGAGGAGAGTGTGCAAAGCACAGGAACATTACCAAAAATGTGATGTAAGGACTATGGCTGTCCTCTCGGTGCTCAAACTTACTATTTTCCTTTAAATAAAAATGAAATCTGAGCAGCTGTTCAACATACCGACAAAAGAAAGGTGTTGCTTAAATCAGCATGACAAATGCTACCAGGTAATATGCCTGCTTTAATAGGGTTCATCATGCTAACAGACACTCTTCAATTGTGGCTGTCTGCCATATTGTCATATAAGAGAAATCATTATTATAAAGGGCAGGGCAGAGGTGTGATGATATCTCATGATGTGTGCTCTACAACTATGAGAAAAGGCAAACTAGCACTCTCTTGCTAGAGAAATAAATACCTCTCTTTTGGCATATACAGATCCTACATCTACCCAGTGTAAAGTCATTGCACATAATGGCCCATGGTCTAGTCCTGGTACAAATATTTCACTGGTCAAAAGTTAAACTGAAATGAAAAGGGACCAGGGCACAGGACCAGAGAAGCAGGGAGCAGGTAAGTCTGAATCTTTCCTTAAGTGATCCACTCTATGGGCCATAAGTAAATAGTTCATAATTCCTAGATGAAAGTGACCTAAATAAGGCAGTTTTGGCTGGACCGGCCAACCATCTAAGTGTACAGTGATGTTCCAACTCTCCCCCATGGCAGGTGTCCAGGATAGATGGATCAGGTGTGTTCCTATTCCCTTCTACCACTTATTTATATATCACTTGCACGCTCAGCCAAGCCGAGTGTGCATGATTTGATTGGGTAACCTGGGCATCCAGGTTAGAACCGCATGGAAACCACAATGACACTAATTAAACTATTTTGACTAGACTGATTGTATTACCTGCTATTTGGAACCTAAACCACAGATTTGGATCCATCAATGTTAAATGTTTCATAGGTGCCCATAGCAAAATACCATGGGCCTGCTAGCGGAAAAAAGCATAATTAGCAAATATAGAAATATATAGGTATGTATAACAGCACCATATATCAGAAAACTCAGATTATATCAAAAAGCTGTCATATTGTTATTCCCCACAAAAAGGTGCACCTTATTGTGTCCCCTGAACCTCTGGGCCCCAAAGCACACGCTGTGGCTATAGTAATGTCCATGCTGGTTTCATGAATGCACTGGAGCCCCAGCTACTAAGGCTACTTTCATATCTGCGCTTTTAATTCAGGTTTTGATATCCGGCAGATCTGGTGCCTTTAATACATCCAGATGGCTCTGTGTATTAAATCAAAACGCAACAAACCAGATCCGGTATGAAAATCGTTGTAAGTCAATGGGTGCTGGTAACAAGAAAACCAGATCCGGCACCATTGACTTGCATTGATTTTCTAGCCAGATCCATTTTTCGGGGGGTTTTGTGAACAGGACACAAAAAGGCTGCTTGCAGTGTTTTTGTGTCCGTCCCTAAAACGCAACTGAACTGATGCATACTGATCAGTTTTGTCCCCACTGACAACGAATGGGGACAAAACTGATCCGTTTAATTCAGGTTTTGAGATTCTCTGCCGGATGTGAATTAAAAACGCAGATGTGAAATTGGCCTAACCACTCAGTTTTACCTCCCCTGCTTTTTTCTCACAGCAAATATGCTGCACGTACGTGTCGGGTTTCTCAGAAGCAAGTCAGGTAAAGCTGAACTTAGTAAACCTCCTCTCCCTGCATGTCCTATAGCAGAGACTTAGGCAAGACATGCTGAGAGCAGTTGTTCCTCAGAAATAGGTGATGCAAAGCTGACTGGTTACTCTGGAAAGCATGGGCTCAACTGCAAGCATGACACAACCACTCCAGTCCCAGCTTGTCCTATAGCATAGGGCTGGGAATGCTAAGGGCTCCACTACTGCCCAGAAGGTAAAGTGGAGTGTTGACTCCAAAAAGTGGAATGGTTACCTGAGAAAACTAGAGCTGCACTGTAACCGTGAAACCATCAGTTCCAGCATGTTCAATAGCACAGACTTGCTAAGGGCTGACTAACGTGACCATGATAGGTCTGGGAAACATGACCTGTTTGTCGGCCGCATCTCCTGGACCAACCATGGCTCCCCTGACCCGAACTCACTGTGTCATAGTGATTATTCATGCAGTCGGTTCGCAGGTCTAAACTACCGTACTCACATGATGAGGGGGAATATCAGTCAGGAAAATGTAGCCGACCATGTTTTAGCCATAAGAACTGTCCCTCCTGTCTTGTATGAAGTATAAAATAACCAGAACGGACTCTAGTAATATCTTTCAGGCTTCCTTAACTAGTTCATAATTGGACCATTTACACCCCTTCCTGACCAGATGCATTTTCAGTTTTTTAAGTGCATGCATCTTTGAAAGCCATAACTTTTCTGCATTAGGTTTTTTTTTTATACCTATGAAAATGTAAGAAAGTGGAAAAATAAGCTGCTTTCACAGTTTTTTTACTAGCACAAAGTGCAACTAAAATCCTTTTTTAAAATTATGTCTCCTTTCCAAAGCAGTCATTTTGATACGGGGACGTATGTGTTATAATAGCTGTGGGCTAGAAGCTGCGGTGTGGCGTGTAGTGGTGTTTCTTCTAGTATGCTCTTTTCTTTTTGGGCAACTGCATTTTTTGCCTGGTTCTTTTGTGCCTTTTTTTTTCTACAATTTTTTTGTAAACAATGTGTTTGTCCACTTGCCTTTCTTTAACGGCATTTTTTTTATGGAAGAGATGTAAAACACTTGAAAAATGATTAAAAGTTTAAAAAGAAGCCAGAAATACCATAAACAGCACCTAATTAACAAAAAGACCAGTATAAAAGTATTTTTAAAAAAAGAGCTTTTGTGTCCTGCATTTCATATTTCCATCTGGAGCTGGCGTTCTTACCACAAAAAGCGCAGACACAAAACAAACATGCAAAAAACTACACTAAAAACAAAAAATACACAAAAAATCATCAAAGGCCCACCTTCATCCAGTTTTTTTTCCTGCCTTGTAAAAAAAAAGCACAGATTCAAATTTTTTTTTTCTGTACATTTTTCAAGTCCTATAGAGAAGTCTTGGGGAAAAAAGCCATACCTAAAGTAAGCTCAGTTTTGGGGGGAAAAAAAATCCATGTATGGCAAAAGTGAGGAACACCGCCACCACAAAATAAAATACGTTGTTTGTAGTGCATTTTATACTTCCCTATTGGATTACAGAAAATGTCTGTCCTCAACATATTTTGCAAAAAGCAGCTAAAAATGCTAGAAAGAAACTGTTTTAAGGCTCACTTCACACATGAATTTGGTTTGGCTTTTTTCTGCCTGCGTTTTTTTAAATATCAAGTTTTTAAGGCTTTTTTAGAGGCGTTTTATATTCACGCTTGTGAACAGCATTTTTCAGTTTTTTTCCCTATAGAGAAGGATATTGAAAATGCCTGAAATAAACCCCATGCTGCATTTATAAAAAAAAATACCAGACACAAAAAAACACTTAAGCTGAAAGAAACGCATGTGCACCCTGAATTTCAAAATTCCCATGGTCCTTCAGCAAACATCATTTTTCATAAAATCACCAAATATCACCTGTAAATCAGTCACAGATTTCATGAAAAAACCTGTGTGAATTCAACCTTAAAACAAGTGTGAAGCTACCTAATTTCACCCTTCCTGTGAGAAGAATATGGCAGGGACACAGGGGAATAAATGAAGTGACATTTTGTTACTAGGACACTTCTTGTCCGTGAACTTCCAGTGACATATGCCTGCTGCTAGAAACAAGAAGTGGCCCTGGCAGCGCACAACAAACACAGCACAATGCAGACTTCAGTCAAGCGCCCTGGGCTGAGGAGAAAGGCGGGAACAGGCGTGGCCAGCAATGTTGACACACATCGCCACGCTGTGTGTATGTATGACGCACGCCGCCCCACCTCACCCCCTACCGGTGACTCCGCCTCATTGCATTCCATAATAAGTGAGAGTATCCCCGGTGATCTCCAGTCGTCGAGCTGCTGTCGCCCGGAGTGGACGTCTCCTCCAGTGCTATCTGCCGGCTGCATCCTCTCCTATATTATTCCTAATATTATTATATAATTTATTATTTTTTTAGATTATTATTATTATTTCTGACCAGTGTTATTTATTGACCTCGACTGGACTATTGGCATTATAGAGGCATTTCTTGTAGAGCGCCCTGTGAGGAGCCCATTTTGGTAAGTGGCTGGGTGTGGGTGACAATATGTCACAAGGCTGGGCATGTGACTGTCACTGTGCGGGGGAAGAGGCTGCTGCTACATTGTATGATGTGTAGGGAGAAGCAAGCAATGTACTATCATATGTAGACCACATCTATACTGCTGTGGAGCAACCCTTTGATTTAACCCATGAGCTGATGTTGGCCATAGAGAGGCCATTACTACCAGATTTATAGATTTATGGCTGTTCTCCTCATTCTCAGGCGATTGCAGTGTCCACAGAAAGATGGGGTCTGTTTCAATAGCATGTGGCTGTTGCATCAGATTCTGCTTCCTCTAGAGCTGAGGCTCTGATTAGGAATCTGAGAGGAGGAGGAGGAGGAGGCGCAAGGAGTGGCCATGTACCTTTCCTCTGTCTATGCAATGGCTCACTGGCTGCGGACCTTTTTTTTTTTTTTTCATTTACTGGTAACTCAGCCCCTGTAGAGAATTTTCTAGACACCGGCGTTTTCTCCCAGAAAATCCTGTCTGCTTTTTTTTTTTTTTCAGCTTTGGCGGCATTACTAACTAGAACGTGTCCGTTTTATTTTGTCACCAATAAATACTCTAATTAACCCCCCCCCCACTACCTTTTAAGCCAATGAATCATTTTATTACATTGATCCATCCTATAGTAAATACAATTATTGTTTGAATGTTTGAATTTCCTTTATTTCCCATGGAATGAGCCTTGACTTCAGCTCCGTTATTCTGTGCACGTTTATCATTAAGGTTTTACGGGTTTGATCTTGGAAGGTTGCTAGCGCGAGGTGATATGCTCATCTTCAGTTAGCTTGCTGTTTTCAGTGTTTCCTTACCCCGGCATTAAGATGAAAAAAAAATGTCCTTTTATACGTAAGGGTGCGTATTGTATTATTAGGATATTAATTTCATAGGAAACCCTGAAAACAATGCCCTGCGCTAGGGAAGGGGGGCTGGGGGGGCATTGCTCATGGCCCTGGAATGTATTTGATTGACAAGTGAGGGTGGAGAGGAAGAAGGAGGGGGGGGGGGGAGGCGGTGCTTGGTATTTGCAATGTGCCGGATGAGAATAGCTAGTACTTTTCCACTCTCCTCGCTCTCCCCCCTCCATCTTTCCATCTAACCCGTGATTCTGAAGCGTCACGTGGTTCAGGTTGCACACTGCAGTATTGACGTTTACCATCCTTGCAGGCAGAGAGCCAAGCGCAGCAGAGGATCAGCAGCAGCCACGCCGTCTACATCAGCGAACCAAACGGTTTGATTTGATTCCCTTTCATTGAAGAAAATCGTCACCATGAGCAAACATGAGATGGGAAGGTTTAACATTGCTCCTGATGAGGACAGCATGAGCTCAAACAGCAACGACGACTTCAGTTATCCGCAATATCCGGCTAAGAAGCTCTCTGTTAAAGGGTTAGCTCATTTCTATGCTTTTCTCAGTGTCTGTGTATTCTCAGCTGAAGCCGTGTTAATCTCCACATTGCACGACGTATACTGTAATTGTAACCTTGTGGTTAGGACCTAACAAGGGACTTAGTCATCGCTGAGAAGGAGAACCTTGGCGATTGAATGGGGGATTTTAACAGTAAACTGAATGTCTGATATTTCCATTTCAGCCATTATGATATGGATCCCGAAAACCAGAATTTTCTGCTTGAACCTACACTGGCAAAAAAGAAATGTGAGACAGAATATGTAAGTAGAAGAGCAAACGTTAATCATGTATAATAAGCAGACGTGACCTGTGTTATTTGTAGATGTAGCATCTGATTAATGGACGCCATTGGTTTTAGCTCCCAGGTACTACATCATTTGGCATGTCCGTGTTTAACCTCAGTAATGCCATCGTTGGAAGTGGAATTCTTGGTCTTTCATATGCCATGGCTAACACCGGGATTGCACTTTTCATGTAAGTAGTTTTTATTTTAATTTTGTGTATTATTTTATTACATTTTGTGCTTGCAACCGTATTTCCTTCAAACCACCACAAGAGGCAGTAGTGTTTTGTTTTGTTTTTTTAATTAGAACAATAATGCACATTGTATCAGTTGTGTAATGCTCTCATTGTATTGAGATGGTCATTCTCAATTGAGAACACCCAAGGGCCAAGTACCTGCTATGGTGAATTTCCTTGTATACTATTTATTATGAGAGTTCAATGGCAATGTCTGCACCTTTGTATCTGGTGAAAAACCTGTTTCCAAAATAATAATAACCTTTATATTTCCTATTGGCTGTTGTGTTAAGCCACATACATGATGTATAATAGCTGATAATTACAGCCTGAGTGGCACAATATCCAAACTTGTTGCCTGCAGTTGCACAATTGCTTTATAGGCATGAACCGTTAGAGAGAACCACTGAATGTTAAGATTGCTTTTAAACAACAACTTAATATAGAAATAAAACAAAAAAAAAAAAAAGATTAAAGGAAATCTTTAAGGCCGATGGATTAACCCTGCCCTTCTCCTTTGGTTGATATTGCCAGAACTAGACCTCAGGAGGCCAGGGATGACGTTTCCAGTGCTGACAATGTCAATCATAAGAGAAGGGGCAGGGTTTGGGTGGGGTCAGTCTTCCAGGGCGATATTGCCGGCCTCCTAGACTTGAGACAGCTCATTAGCATATAACGAGCGTGCAGAATATGTTTTGTTCTTTTAGCGTGTGGTTTTGTTTTTTACCATAGCCTAAGAAAGCATATAAAAACACAATCAGGGACAACCTGAACTTACTATAAAGGTAATTGGTTGTGTTTGGAAAGTAAAATCGGGCAGACAGGTTCCCTTTAAAGTGGTTGTCCAAGCTTAGAGCCCACAACTCCTAACCTATTCCACTGAACATAAAAAACCCACTCACCTGTCCACAGTCTTACCGCCTCTCTGTTCACAGCCACTTCTGGTCCCCATGGGACCCGGAAGTGGCTTGTTTCCGTGACTTCTGAGACCAGTCACAGCCCTCAACCATCACAGTGGCTTGAACAGTACATCACTGCTATGACCTAGTGTTAAAACTGCTGAGACCTCTGATTGGCTGCAGCTGACCAATCAGCTTCCTGGTTCTACAGAGAATGGAGCAGCAGCAGTACTGAGGACAGGTGAGTGGGATTTATTTTCAGGGGCACAAGTTATGACACCAAAAGTTGTAATCTCCAAGGCTGGACAACCCCTTAAGTTTCTTGTTACTACTTGCAAAAATATAGGAATATTAAAGGGGTTCTGTAGTTCTTTAAAACTGATGATCGATCCTCTGGATAGATCATCAGCATGTGATCGGCGGTGGTCCGACACCCGGGACCCCCGCCGATCAGCTGTTTGAGCTGGCCTTCTCTGTGTTTTTCTCAGGCCCAGTGACGTCACGACTAGTATCACTGGCCTGGGCGGGGCTAAACTCTGTTCACTTGAATGGAGCTTAGCCCCGCCCAGGCCAGTGATACTAGTCGTGACATCACTGGGCCTGCGGTAAACACAGAGAAGGCCGCGGCGCTCCTGCAGCGCCGCTGCCTTCTCAAACAGCTGATCGTCGGGGGTCCCGGGTGTTGGACCCCCGCTGCTCAGATGCTGATGATCTATCCAGAGGATAGATCATCAGTTTTAAAGCACTACAGAACCCCTTTAAGGAACAATGATTAGACTGCCCCATCTTCATTCCTTTATGTTTTGTAATCGTTAGGGTTTTATGTTCCAACCTGACACTTGTGATAAATGACAACAATTAAAGTCATGCACAATATTTGCAGTTCCCGTGTAAGGTGACAGCGTGACATTGTCATGACCATGTGAATCAGGATGTGCATTGTTTTAAAGCATTCTTTCTTTTTAATACACAGGATCCTACTCACCTCTGTGTGCTTATTCTCTCTATACTCCATCCACTTATTACTGAAGACTGCAAATGAAGGAGGTAATTTTTTTCTTTATTTTTAGAAAAAATAACTCTTTTCAGATTGATTATATTCCATGATATTAACAGGTTCTCTTTTTCAGGTTCTTTATTGTACGAGCAACTGGGATTTAAAGCATTTGGTATTTTTGGAAAACTTGCAGCTTCTGGATCAGTCACCATGCAGAATATTGGAGGTAAGGTTGATTTTAATCTATAGTGAGATGACCTAATGTTAATATTGTGAGAGATCTGTTCTTATACAGTTTTTGTATTGTTTTTTTGTGTTTTTGTTTTAGCTATGTCTAGCTACCTCTACATAGTGAAATACGAACTGCCGCTTGTGATCAAAGAATTAATTGGCCCAAGTGTTAATCCTAAGTACGTATATTGTGTTAGTTCATAATATTATCATTTGCTTGTATAGTGTTATATTTTTACAATCTATTTTCTGGTTTGCATTTTTCTTGGAAAAAAATACAAAAATGCCAACCTAGTGCTGCATTTTTTTTTCCTTTTTTTAGTGGTGTTTTTGTTATTTTTGTGGCCTTTTTTTAACAAATAGTGTTATTTAGCACAGTTTTTTTTAATGGCATATTTTCTCAAGCTATATGTTTTTCTACAAGACAGTTTGGTCCCCCCCATCCCCCCCCCCCCCCCCACTGAGGTCACATCCTCTGTAGCTCAGTATGATAAAAGCCATTGTCAAAAAACACAATGTAAGGTTAATTTCAGACGAGGGTGTTCACTGCGTGACCGATTCTCCATGTGGGAGTGTGATTTCCTCTAGTGAACTCTGCTCCTGTGATAGGACTGTATGGCATTATAGTGATTTGTAATGTTGTGTGTCTCTGCCCGACCTCTGCTGTAATGATTTGTATCAACAGCATTATGAATCATTATAATGTCATAATATATCTGGTAGCATTGCACTTCTACTTGATGCTGTTGCTTTGAGAAACACCTATGCCCTTTTGCACTGGTTTTCAAAAGTACATCCATGTGGCAAATACGTCAGTGTTTCAAGTTTTTCTGTGTGTAACACTTTTGACTTGCCATAAGCAAGCTATCTACCGCATACTGTTGTCATATTGTGACCTTGGTAATATTTCACTTGCGTCATCCAAATGATCGTACCTGGAGCACAGTCTGTCGACATTTATTCCTGTAACAATTCTACCTCTGTAAATGTGTTCTGAATTAAACTGCAGGCCACGCCACCTCAGAACATTGCATAGAGCTTTTTGATGGTAAAAGCGTGTTTGTTTGGTGACTTCACGCACTGCAAATCCTGCCAAGAGCATTCCACAGCTATGCCTGTGGGGGAGTACAGTGCTCTTTTGAGTAGGCAGTTACAGAATATTTTGAACCTTTTTTTTTTTCTTCTAGTTTTA
Source organism: Rhinella marina (assembly GCA_900303285.1). Classification (NCBI taxonomy): domain Eukaryota; kingdom Metazoa; phylum Chordata; class Amphibia; order Anura; family Bufonidae; genus Rhinella; species Rhinella marina. The sequence goes on from ONZH01000311.1 coordinate 95,251, forward strand.
ACCCAATGCTATATTTGTTTAAGAAATATGTTTCATAGCAGAATTTGGTTAACTCTTTATTTCTAACAAAGATTTTTATTTATTTTTTTATTCTAGTGCATGGTACTTAGATGGGAATTATTTGGTTGTGATGGTCTCTCTGTTCCTCATTCTTCCTTTGTCACTATTAAGAAACTTGGGTAAGTTTTTGTTGTGGCATTGTGCCATCTTAATGAACTGTGCCTGTTGGGAATCCAACCTTTTGAAGGGACACTTCCATCAGAAAGGAATATTTTTTTAAAAGTCAATTGGGGTCATCTATGAAACATAGCATAAAAAAGTCATAAGCTACTGTTTTGCGACTTTTTGAATGCCACTGTGTCTAAATTCAGGCAAACATGGCATCGGTACACTGTTCTCGCCACTGGGGAGAGGTGGGGCTGTCAGCCCCAACAAATTCACTGCCATTTACACCAGTTTCCTTCCATAAATGACGAATGAATTCTACTCCAGCTAGGGTCTGGAGTAGATTTCAATTTGGGTGCATGGCCGGACGCAACAGGGGGATATCAAAAACTGTCGTAAAACGCTGGTTTGGATAAATGACCCCCAATGTACCTTCTCATTGCAGCAATACTGTGCCATTGAAAATGAAATACAAAATATTCTCATTTGCAGCAGTCAACATAAATGGTTAAACCTCCTAAATAGATAGGTAATTAAAATATTTTATCTGCAAGATAGTACTCTTTATAACAGTAGGTGTAGAATTGGGAGGGCAGTATGACAGCTCTATTGTTCTCTTGATAAGCCTAGTGGAGGAGAGATCACTATGCCATTGCTTATCTGCTATCTGCCTGGCGGCAGATCATTATTAGACTCCCTTGATCACAGCCGATTCATATTCCTTCTTTCACATTAGAAGAGCTTTATTTGGCATTCAGAGTGAGAGATGAATTAATGTTGTCCTAAATTTAAACAACTCTTAAAATTTGACCGGACAGGCAGAAGATTCACCAAATTTATCACAGTGGTGGTTTATGGATGATAAATTTGGCACATCTTGCTAGACATTGAATGCCTTTCTCTTCCTTGAACCACCTTTTGGTTGGATTACTTTATACCAGTATTATGCAGCAAAATGTTGGTGCATTTTAAGATTTGGCCCTACTTCTAAGCCTTACCCCTTCTGTCTAGAAAGAAGCAAAGAGACTGATTTTTTTTTTATTTTTTTTTTCTAATCCTTCTTCATGTCTATTACAGGATACCTGGGCTACACAAGTGGCTTTTCCCTGATGTGTATGGTCTTTTTCCTGATTGTTGTAAGTAAATTCTATTTTTCTCATCCTACTGTACATGTGTTAATTGCAGAAATGTAGTACTTAGACTTGAAATTATAAATTCCACTGTGAGAATCATATAAACGGTTATGGTATTTATTTTAGGTGATCTACAAGAAATTTCAGATCCAGTGTGGTTCTTGGATTGAAAATGATGCCATGAACATGACTTTGAACAACACAATATACCATCTCGCAACACAAGGCCACATGCACAATGCAGAGCTCAATGAAACACACCATGATGACCTATGCACACCAAAGTACTTTATATTTAACTCTCAGGTAACCATTTCTATCCCTTAGCCAGATATTTCTCCTTTCATTTGGATTATTGTTTCAGAATGACATATATATTGGTAAGATTGTTGTTGCAAGTAATCTAAAGGTGCTTGTGTTTTTTTTATCTCCAGACAGTGTATGCTGTGCCCATCCTGACCTTCTCCTTTGTCTGTCATCCAGCTGTCCTTCCCATCTACCAGGAACTTAAAGGGTATGTTCTATTCTATTTAAAGGTAGGAAAATAACCCTGGCCGCTGCCACAGAATGTGTGCTAAACAGTATTCTCCTTCTTCCACAGACGCAGTCGTAAAAGGATGATGAATGTTTCAAATGTGTCTTTCTTTGCCATGTTTCTCATGTATCTGTTGGCGGCTCTTTTTGGATACTTGACTTTTTATGGTAATTATTTTACTAGCGTACACATTTTTTGTGTGTATTAGTGTTACTGTTAACATATAAATTAACAATGATAATAGAGTGAACTGAACTATGTAAGAGAATCTTAAAGCGGACCTTTCACGTCTTTGAAAAAATTAAACTGCACTGTGTACCTGATGTACCTGTCCAATCAGAGCGGACCGCTCACAGCAGGGCCAAAGGAGTTCAACCCTGCTGTGAGCGGTCCGCTCTGATTGGACAGTGCTCACAGCAGGGCAGAAGCAACGCCCATTGAGGAACAGGGAGTCTCCTCCTCCCTGTTCCGATGCTTGCTAATTAGCATAAAGCCCGGCAGAAGAACGGGGGGCCCGTGTGAAGCCACCGGGGGACCATTTGGAAAAAAAACAACACTGCTCGCATCAGTGTCGGACGCACTATCAGGTACATAGTGCAGTTTCATTTTTTCAAAGTCGTGAAAGGTCCTCTTTAAATAATTTTTCATCCAACTGATCAATAATTTAATATGTCCACTTCCTTGCCTTGTCCCTGTGCTCCTTTCTTATTTCATGGTTTTACATTTTTACGTTTTAGTCCAGAAGTTGTAGTTAATAAGGTTATGGAATTAGTCTTAATGCAAAATGAATTTTGCAGCTTTGTGATATGGTTGTATTTGTTTTCTGCAGGAAATGTTGAACCAGAGCTGTTACACACATACTCCAAGATTGCAGGAGGAGTCATTTTTGTAGTTGTGCGTCTGGCTGTTCTTATGGCTGTCACCTTAACTGTTCCCATTGTTATTTTCCCGGTAAGTGTAGAAATATATGTGTATACTTTTAGAACTTTGGTTTAGCAAGGAATGTTTCAGAAGGGTAACAAGTCTCAATAGTTAAAACCAAAAAATTTATCAAAACTGGTGTAAAGGAATTCTGGTTTAGTTGCCCACAGCAACCAATCCTATTCGAGCCAGTTTTTCTTTACACCGTTTTTATAAATTCCCCCCCCCCCATAATAGCTTAGCAAGTCCACATTGTTTCCTCAGTTTTAACGTCTAGGTCCCCTGCTGTATCTATATGCCAGTACTAGTAAGCAAATAGAAACATATGCACTACACAAATTATATTAGTGTGATCACATTCAAAATGGTACTGATGTGTTCAGATTTTTAACGTGCTTCTTGTCTCTCTTCAGATCCGCAGCTCCATCACCCAGCTGTTGTTTGCAGGAAAGGACTTTGCATGGTGGCGTCACATTTTGATCACATTTGTGATTCTGGCATTCACCAATGTTCTTGTCATCTTTGTTCCTACCATTAGAGACATCTTTGGATTTATTGGTAAGCTAATAACATTTGTTACACCTGCAATACAACAGTTATTTAGTTTCCACAAAATGACCACGATACTTATGGTTTGTAACACAGGTGCCTCTGCTGCGGCTATGCTGGTTTTCATCCTCCCGTCTGCTTTTTATGTAAAGTTAGTGAAGAAGGAACCCATGAATTCTCCTCAAAAAATTGGGGTAAGTTAAACCAAACAGAAAGACACTGGATAGATTTGCTCCCTTTTTTTCTTTCTTACAAACTGTTACTGAATTGCTTAAATGTTATTAAAGGGGGTTTCCAGGAATAAAATATTGATGATCTATCCTCAGGATTGGTTATCAGTCTCAGTTTGTTGGGGGTCTCAAAGACTGTTGTAGTCTTTGAAGCAAAAGCAAAAACATGCCATATACATCAGTGCTACTGAGGTTTATACAGTAACAGTTATCCATATATGAAGCAGTAGGATGTTCAAAGCTTTATTTTCTGAACCCCACTTTGGATTCTCAAGTCACTTGCCCTTTACATATAATAACGTCTGTTTTTTTTTTTGTTTTTTTTCTCCTAGGCTATTTTGTTTCTTATCAGTGGATTTATGGTGATGATTGGAAGCATGACCCTCATTATCTTTGACTGGGTGCACGTTGAATCTTCTGACGGCCACTAGGTGACTTGGTGAGGAACGTAGCACTTTGCTTAAAGTGGATCTGTTCGCTCCCAAGCTTTCTACTGAAAACCAATTTACTTGCAGTTTCACTTCCTTCAAGATACCATTATTTGTAGAACTAGAGAACATTTGAGAAATTAGTTCTACACCTCTAAAAGGACAATACCACCCTTAATCTTAAGGGTGGCACAGGAGGAAGTAATTTCATTCCATTCTGGAGAATGGTAAAATTATCTAGACTTTACTGAAGCCACATGGATGGCTGTTGTCAATTACTGTTACTTGTTTGTTAATACTTGAATGTGCCTACAGGAACCATTTGATGTGAGTAAATGTTATACTGCTATACTGTTAACATGGCAGATGGACACAATCCCCTTTGTATGAACCAAAAATGCTCAGCAGAGTCAAGCACTTCTAAGGGGAAGGATCCATAAACTGTGCTTATGTTAAGAAATCCTTGTTGGTTTCCTTCAGTATCTTTCAACATAATCAGTATTTTACTATTTATTTTGTCACGTGGCACAAAATGACCATTCAGAAAGTCTGACTGAAAGAAGACTGCTCAAGATTTTGTTCTAGACAGTCAATAGTGAACCTCTTTGGATAGTGCAGGTTACTGGCATTTTATTATTGTTCGTGAAGTTTAAAATACTGCATTTAGCACTGACATAAAAGCCTTGTATAAGAAATTTTACCTAGGCAATACGGGAAGTCCATTCATCGAAATCATAATCAACCTACTAAGCTCAGTATGATCCAAGCCTGCACTATATTACTGCGGGTAGTCTTAGCATGGTACAGAAGTGAGATATTTAAATGGCTAACTTATTGAAGCCCACGGCAGTTTACATCATGTATATTGTGTCAAGTATTTAAAGCGTTATTTATAAAATACTGAATTACTTGAGGAACAATTTTTTTCTCGTTTTTTAATTACAAACCAGTCCTACCTTGTTACAGTCATATAACATGTTTACCATGTACATCTTACAAAGTCCTTCTTGCATTTCTGTAGGCTGTACTGATTTCCACTGCCAGAGTATTTGACAGGTATCAGAAAAGTTCTAGCCAGGGGTAGGTTTTATAGCAGGCGGTGATTACCGTAAATGTTCACGCCAAAGTCAAGGGTTTTATGTGAGTGATAGGGTAGTATTACCATCATCTGAAGTGTTCCTATTAAATGTTACAACTGGAACCAACCAAGTAATATTTAGATTCAGATTTTGCTTCATATCTCATTGAGATTACTAAGTGAAATGCTGAATATTAATTTTCCATATTGAAAGATGCTATTTCTAAAGTGCATTTGCAAGGAGGACATCTTGGTTCAACTCATAGCATTCACATTGCAGAGTTTTATGTAGGCCATGTCTGCCCATCAGGGGGGCTACACAGCAAACTATGATAGCAAGCTCAGTGATACAGTGAAGACATAAGCTTCATCTCTGTGATGTAGACAGTGGGTGGCATTTCTGCTGTTGCTACTGCAACACCGGCATGCCAGCAATGTTCTCACAGGGAATGCCATAAAGTCTGCCATTTATCCTAATCCTTAAAGGTACAACACAATGATACAGGCATATTAAGCTAGGTCACTGATACAGTATACAGGTCAATATTACATACCTCTTCTGACATAAATCATGTTAGAACTAATCTTAGTTACATGATCTATGTACACTACATCGCTCATTGCTAACAGTTATACAGGTATATGACCTTTGCTATGCATGATAGTCCAGACAGCCCCCTTCCTCAAAGCAAGCATTTCATTGTTTTCACCTCGTTGTCTTCCATAAATGAATATGAACTCGTATGTCCTATTTATACAACCATGGCTCATCAAAAGGCAACCTATTTTTCAATATTTATGATGTTTGTATAGTAGAAATATGTACATATATATAAATAGTCTGTAAAATATCTTTGTAGATACAACCCCTTTTTATTTGTCATGTATGTTTTTGTTAAAATCATTGTCCTTACAAGACATGCTCCGAATATTGAAGGGAAACTGAACCTTAAAATAAGTAGCAAGATCTAGTAACATCAATAAAAACTATTGGCTTTTTGTTCATAGTGGGCTGTTAACTTTTCATTAGATATCTCTATACCTTGTCTTCCACAAGCATTATTACGAAAGCTCCCTTTCATGGTCAAACAGAAGACATAAATAATATATTATCATGTAAGGCTTGCCATACAAGTTAGATGTTGGCCAGACTCCACATCTAGCCCCCTACACATAATGCTTGGCTTGATTGAGCATGCATGTGTTCTGAATGGGGAGCTGGAAGGAAGCCACTCTCAGAACAAAGGGATTGGGTGTGTTGGAATCCATTAATCTTTATCTCCTGCAACATCCACCAAAAGGGGGAGAGATAGAAGGCGCCATATTGGTGGGTTCAGCCGATATGCATCTAATGAGTATGTCAGCTTTAGACTTGGTGATTAACTGAAAGTAAAGTGAAATATCATCAGTAAGAGGATTCAGTTATTGTCCCATATGGAATGATAGGTCAGTCTGCAGCACCTGCTGATATACAATCTTCCAATAAATTAATTTCTATCAGATATCTTTTGAAAATAACACCCATATGCACATTAATGCTCAAGTTGATAGGTGTAATTACGTTTTTCTGTAACACCAACTATTAATGCAGTTCCCAACTTAGCATGTTCTGACTTAGACACTGAAAGGTGGTTAATGGAACAGGCAAGAACCTTGACACCACCGACCTGTTACTGTACATAGCATATTGTAACTGGAGAATATAGTGGCTGCTCATTAACCTATGGGTGGTGTATTTGACAGTAAATACTACTTCATGACTGTGATTCATGAAATGATGCCCTTAGGCTTCTTTGACAATGTTACATTCACTGAAAGATGATTGAGTTGTTCTAGTAAGGGTTATGACTGCACTGTTGTTGCCTGTTTTGCCTACAGATTTTTACATCGTATGTATGGCAAGTCAAATGATGGTCTAAAAATGTCTGACAGTTTAGGGTCCATTGATGTAAGTAAACCATTGATATCTTTTGCATTAGCCTTTTTTTTTATTTCTGGAAGTTATACATAGCGTCTACTTTTGGTTTATCATGTTGTGCTGTTTAACACAGGGATCCATGCTATAAATGTTTTAACCTCTTCTGTATAAATGTAAAATATGACTATTGTTAACGCCAGCAGCTCAGTTAGGGATGTTGGTAAGGTCTGAGTTTCAATGAAACATTGTATGCTTTTAATTGACCTTAAATAAATCTATAATATGAATTGCCTGATCTGTGTTGCCTTATTTCATACATTGACATACAGAAGCGATAAAGGAATTATTCTGAGTTTAGACTGTTGACCATGAATGCTTATAATAATCATCAGCCTACTGTATTAAAGCTGATGTTAGCACCGAAGCATTTCATGCTCATATGCTCTCCCTTGCCCTGCACTGGATCACTCAGGGCAAGGTTTTTTTTGTTTAGGTGGAGGCTTCCACTTAGCAGTGTTCCTTGTGATGTCAATGGCATCGACGGGTGAGCTTTAGCGCTGCCCTAGCCGTTTTACAGGCTAGGGCAGTGCTAAAGCCCGCTCATTAGTGTGGTAATGTCACTGGGCTCACTGCTGGGCGGAAGCCTCCGCCCGGCAGTGTGTTCTAATAAACAAAAAAACCATTGCCCTGAGCGATCCAGCACAGGGCGAAGGAAAGCATCAGTGCATGAAATGCTCCGATGCTAACATCAGGGGGCTGCCTCAGTGAAAATGAGGGTATGTCCGGGTTCAGCTCTAGACCTGGACAACCCCTTTAAAGTCGTGTCAGAAGATTCTGTTTGTCTGGGTCCTGGACCCTTAATACAAACTGAAACAGAGGGACAGAAGCACTCATATGAACATTGTGTCCTGTTGGCTGCAATCAGCTCCCCCCAGAGACATGCACAGATGAGTTTAAAGGGGGTCTCAGGAAATTATGAAAATACTTAAAGGGAATTTGTCAGCTCTGAAACACCCTCCAAACTAGAGTAAGCGGTGTATAGTGTAAGTGGAGCTGAATCTGGTTATCTCATTTTTATCTTCATACTCACTTCCATTCTGACATTGTGCTCTGACAAACCAGCAGTAAAATGAGAGGACTCCTGTGCTCACTCACATAATGGAGAGGACTCAAAGAAGAGTCCTGTCAATGCATTTTACTGCAGGTTTGTGTGAGCATAGCGTTGGAATGGAAGTGAGTATGAAGATACAAATGACATAATCTGATTCAGCATCACTTACACTATACACCTCTTATTCTAGTTCAGGGGGTGTTTCGGAGCTGACAGGTTCCCTTTAAATATTACTTTATTATAAGTATATTCCCATATACCTTTCATTTGTCTATGGAGCAATCATTAGGAGAAATAAAATGGTCGTCATCAAGTAGAGCATAGAGTAGACTTGGGCAGCTGTTTAGCTCAGTGTTCTGAAGTAACTTGTCTTGCTGTGTGATTAGGACAGGTCTTACTATTGGAGAACCCCATAAAATTGTTTTCACTCCCTGGAAATCGCTAATTCCATTCCTACCTTAAAGAGGATCTGTAACCTCTAATAACGTGTGTTGTTAGAGGTTAAAGGAGCTTGTCCAACCCTTTACAGGGGATGGCTTATCCACAGGATAAGCCATCGCTGTCTGATTGGAGAGGGTCCAGCAACCCGCACCCCAACAGATCAGCTATTCTGCAGTAGCTTTTTTTTTGCAGTGGACGGAGCTGGTTACTACTACACTGGTCCCATTAACTTCAGTGGGAGTAACGATGCAGTAACCAACTGTGTCAGCTATTGCAGAATAGCTGATTGGTGGTGGTCCAACAACCTGCACCCCTCACCAATCAGATTGTGATGGCCTATCTGGTAGATAGCCATCATTTCTAAAGGGTTGGCCTATCCGGTGGAACACTAGCTGAGAAACATTACTGTAGGCACTGGCCAACAGGGAACAATTATCCAAAGCAACTAATGTGAGCACTACTAATCTTTATATTTTGTCTTCCACTTTATTTTTAAATTATTTTCATTCTTGAGGTTGATAGTGACTTATCTGGTATTATGTTTAGGCACACCATATCTGTGTTGGTTATTTCCATTGTTTGGCTCCATTATAGCAGCAGAACAATAAAAATAACAGACAAGTCGAATCCCTGACAAAACAGATACCTGTAAAAATAGTGCAGCCCTGTATTTCTTTTTACCTCTATTAGCTGTTTGGGTTAATAATGTAGAGCATTGCCAGTTTAAGCATCCAAAGTAAAATTCTGACACACTGATGTGTGAATGGGCCCTAATGGCTATACCTATAAAGTATTCATTATAGATGACTTAATGGGGTTTTCCAGGATTTAACTACTGATGACCTATCCTCAGGATAGGTCATCAGTATCTGATCGGTGTGGGTCCGACACCCGGGACCCCCGCCAATCAGCTGTTTGAGAAGACACCGGCGCTCCTGTGAGCACCGGTACCTTCTTTCAGCTTACCAAGTACAGCGCTGGACGTTGTTTAGCGACTGGCTTTGTATCGCGCTAAGCCCCATTCACTTGAATGGGGCTGAGCCGCTCCTAGGCCACGTGTCCAATGATCTTGATGTCGCTGGCCTAGGAAAAGCTAAGAGAAGGCCGCGGCGCTCACGGGATCAGATACTGATGACCTATTCTGAGGATAGGTCATCAGTAGTAAAATCCTGGAAAACCCCTGTAAACCATGAGAACAATGGCGAAGAATTATGAAAACCTGAGATCTGAAGCCAACAACTAAGTAACAGGTAAGGGGAATATAACCAGTTGCAGAACTTTCCCCGCTGACCAATGCATTTTAGTGCTGGTTTGTGAGAGCACAGCGTCGGAATGGAAATGAGTATGAAGATACAAATTACATAATCTGATTCAGCATCACTTACACTATACACCTCTTATTCTAGTTCAGGGGGTGTTTCGGAGCTGACAGGTTCCCTTTAAATATTACTTTATTATAAATATATTCCCATATACCTTTCATTAGTTACAATGGCTCATTTTGTCTAGGGAGAAATCATTAGGAGAAATAAAATGGTCATCACCAAGTAGAGTAGAGAGCAGACTCAGGCAGCTGTTTAGCTCAGTGTTCTGAAGTAACTTGTCTTGCTGTGTGATTAGGATAGGTCTTACTATTGGAGAACCCCATAAAATTGTTTTCACTCTCTGGAAATCGCTAATTCCACTACCAGTTCTTTCCCCTAGCATTACACGTAAAAAGGTCCCCTCTGAACAGATGAATGCAGAAAGAAATGGCAAGCTAAATCTCTGCCCGTCTGCCAGGATCCACATAACTGTTGACAATTCCAATGAACAGTGGCGTAACTAGAGTCCTACGGCATTTTGAAAAAGAGCCATAAATGCAAAAAAATAAATAAATAACACTAGTCACTTTTTCTATCTGCTGTAAATCCAGCCCAGAAGCTATGACAGTCCACCTGTTCTCATTTGTCTGGCAAGTGACCACTGCTGCCAGTCAGTGACCTCAGCAGTCACATACCCTTCTACTGAAATCACCATTCAGAAAGAGGAGGCATGACGCCAGCAGTACATGACACCAAGGCTACTATATTACAGTACACCTCACCCCCTGCAGGATATAGTTAGCCAGTGCCCAGCTGCACGTACAGTACAGACCAAAAGTTTGGACATACAGAAAACTCTTTGAATGAGAAGGTATTTTCATGACTATGAAAATTGTAGATTCACACTGAAGGCATCAAAACTATGAATTAACACATGTGGAATTATATACTTAACAAAAAAGTGTGTAACAACTGAAAATATGTCTTATATTCTAGGTTCTTCAAAATAGCCACCTTTTGCTTTGATTACTGCTTTGCACACTCTTGGCATTCTCTTGATGAGCTTCAAGAGGTAGTCACCTGAAATGGGTTTCACTTCACAGGTGTGCCCTGTCAGGTTTAATAAGTAGGATTTCTTGCCTTATAAATGGGGTTGGGACCATGAGTTGTGTTGGGCAGAAGTCAGGTGGATACACAGCTGATAGTCCTACTGAATAGACCGTTAGAATTTGTATTATGGCAAGAAAAAAGCAGCTAAGTAAAGAACAACGAGTGGCCATCATTACTTTAAGAAATGAAGGTCAGTCAGTCCGAAAAATTGGGAAAACTTTGAAAGTGTCCCCAAGTGCAGTCGCAAAAACGATTTACGCTACAAAGAAACTGGCTCACATGAGGACCGCCCCAGGAAAGGAAGACCAAGAGTCACCTCTGCTGCGGAGGATAAATTCATCCGAGTCACCAGCCTCAGAAATCGCAGGTTAACAGCAGCTCAGATTAGAGACCAGGTCAATGCCACACAGAGTTCTAGCAGCAGACACATCTCTACAACAACTGTTAAGAGGAGACTGTGTGCAGCAGGCCTTCATGGTAAAATAGCTGCTAGGAAACCACTGCTAAGGACAGGCAACAAGCAGAAGAGACTTGTTTGGGCTAAAGAACACAAGGAATGGACATTAGACCAGTGGAAATCTGTGCTTTGGTCTGATGAGTCCAAATGTGAGATCTTTGGTTCCAACCACCGTGTCTTTGTGCAACGCAGAAAAGGTGAATGGATGGACTCCACATGCCTGGTTCCCACCGTGAAGCATGGAGGAGGAGGTGTGATGGTGTGGGGGTGCTTTGCTGGTGACACTGTTGGGGATTTATTCAAAATTGAAGGCATACTGAACCAGCATGGCTATCACAGCATCTTGCAGCGGCATGCTATTCCATCCGGTTTGCGTTTACTTGGACCATCATTTATTTATCAACAGGACAATGACCCCAAACACACCTCCAGGCTGTGTAAGGGCTATTTGACCAAGAAGGAGAGTGATGGGGTGCTACGCCAGATGACCTGGCCTCCACAGTCACCAGACCTGAACCCAATCGAGATGGTTTGGGGTGAGCTGGACCGCAGAGTGAAGGCAAAAGGGCCAACAAGTGCTAAGCATCTCTGGGAACTCCTTCAAGACTGTTGGAATACCATTTCAGGTGACTACCTCTTGAAGCTCATCAAGAGAATGCCAAGAGTGTGCAAAGCAGTAATCAAAGCAAAAGGTGGCTACTTTGAAGAACCTAGAATATAAGAGATATTTACAGTTTTTTCACACTCTTCTGTTAAGTATATAATTCCACATGTGTTAATTCATAGTTTTGATGCCTTCAGTGTGAATCTACAATTTACACAGTCATGAAAATACAGAAAACTCTTTGAATGAGAAGGCGTATCCAAACTTTTGGTCTGTACTGTACATAGTGTACGTCACTACTGTATCCCCCACTCTGTAAGCCTTCCAACCCCCAGCATGTGATTAGCCAATGTCCAGCTGGAAAACATTACTAACATTCCTTAGGCCCTCTAACCCCATACTGTATTACTATACCGCCTTTCCTAAGTCTCTAGGCCTTTCTTCCCCCTCCCATTATACAGTTGGCCAACACACAACTGGCAGTTGCACCCTTTGTTACTGCAGTCGTTACTCCCCTGCAATGAATCAACTTGTGGCAATTTTTTGTTCAGAAATGACATCATTTGAAGACTTGAGGACCTGTCACCTGACTTAACAAGTTTGAATTGGTAAATACTTGTATTACCCGTAATTGTGGAGCATCTTTTCTTGTCTTGTGGTGTTCCTCTGTTATTCTCAATAGAAAGTTAGGATTAAATGGACAACTAGGCTTTACTAGTGGGGTTATGGACATTGTCCAATCAGTGATGACAGTGTCAGACTCTCTACCACCACACCAATTTGGCAAAAGTGATTTGTAGCACCCAGTTGTTAATTTAGTCATGCATTTCTAGGAGGAATAATAGAAGAACTTCATAACAGAGTTCTAAGAAATAAAGAAGTTCCAGAATTGTTATTTTAAAGAGAATTGAATTATTTACCAAAACAGACAAGTCAGGAGTGCTGTCAGGACCTCTTTAAAATTTGTAAAGGGAATGCTGGAGATAGCCGAGTACATCGCTCTGCTATTTCCGGCAGTCCCATAGAGAATGAATGGAATGGCAGGGCACATGCATATCCTGCTGCTCCATCAGACTGGGGAAAAAAGACCCTCGTTCTCTGGATCGGTGGGGGTCCCAGTGGTTGGACCACCAGCAATCAGTTAGTTATCCCCTGTCCTATAGGGCAATATAGCTATTGCTAAACTACAAATCCCAGCATGCCTGGACAGCCTACAGCTATCCACCTATAGCAGGGCATTGTGGGAGTTGAAATTTTACTTGAACAGCTGGAGGGCCACAGGTTGGGTATCACTGCTATAGGGGATAACCCCTTTAAGAAACATATAGGTGATGTGCTAGGTTAGGCCCACCATTTGTAGTACCTGAGCTATGCATTCAGATGTTTACAGCCCTCTGAACTCTGCCTCCTGTAATCCAATTGGAGTCCCATAATATAGATTTGGTTGGTTTCTGGAGGAGAATATTTGACAGGTGTAATATTAGAAGTGGATATAAATGCACAGGTTTCTCACAGGGGAGAAAGTAAGTTCAGGACCTTCAATCCTTAAGAAGCTTTATTCTAGTTTCAAAGAAGGAAATATTCCGACTATAAGAGTTGGTGCCATTATGTCCAGTGCCCACTGGTAGCAAATCATCTTGATGGGTAAATCTTAAAACCAATTGTTGCCACCTATTACAGACAGGCAAATGAACCTACCACAGACAGAAGCTGCTCCTTGCACACATGATGAATATTTTACAGGCTTGCTTCAAGTTTCTAAAGCAGGCAGCGATAACAAAAGCTCTGATGTATGGTTTAAATTACACAACAGCGGAAATTCATTGTACAAATAGCAGTTTCCAGCAAATGTGGTTGTTTGGCTTTGGTAGATCTTTATTGTAAGCCTAGTTATTTTATGGCATGTAGTGCACTATAGATGACCAAATGAAAGAGAAAATGTTCAGTCTCAATCAACTGGATGTAGAGGTATACTTGAGAGCATGTTTATGATTTTTACCTCCTCATGTGAGCTCAAATAACTAAGCAAAACCATCTAATGTACCGTCTGTGCTCAGGTGGTCAATACGTTTAGATCTCAAGGACCAGCACATCAGCAAGTTTTTTTTATGCACATGATCATACCGTAAATTAATGCATAATGTCCATATACCTATGGACTTCATGGTTCACAAAGCTCCCACAGACTGGGTTTTCATTCCTACATATTCATAGGCATGGATCGTCAAATTAGGGAACTTTATTTATTCTGCACATTTACAAGCAGGTCTGCAGTACCCCATCCCTAGAGGTATCTACAATTGCATTGTATATAGTTGTGTATTATACTGTTTTTCATGTTAATTGGCCCTAAGTTTCAGTAAGGGAAGATATGAATGGCAAACGGCTGGCAGGAACAGGGCTAACCACCCTGTTCCTCCCCTCTTGGTAGGAGTGGTCTGAACCCCCTTCCTGCCAGGAGGAGGAGTTGGAGAGCAGCTAGAGAGAGGAGAGGAATCCTGCAGAGCTCCTGCTTCTTGTAAAGATTCTCCAGAGAGCTCAACTTAACCCTACCCCAAGAAAACACTTGAGAGAGAAATAACAGCATAGTGAACAGCAAAACCCTGCATTTCAGACACTGTTGAAAGGTGAGGGAGTACAGCTCAGACACCCATCACCCAAGTACAGTGAACACATACCCACAAGTACTAAGTTACAGCCATCCAACCTACCTCCATACCACCTTAACTGGTGGTAGAAGCTGCACATTAAATCTGATGCAATTGAATGAATCAGAAGTTATTTATTGAACACATAAAAAGAAACTTATTCATTCACTTCTGGTCCTATTCTTGAAACCACATTTCCACTGCACCAATCCCCAGGGAGCAACAGCCTGAGGGAGTACAAAACACGTCATCAGGACCACTACCACTCCCATCCTCTGCACCGACTCCTCAAGGGTGTCATGACCAGAGGATGTGGATCCTCTGGGTCAGCTGATAGTGGACTAGGAATTAGCCCAATATTGCTGACTGCTGACTCCCAGAGTCAGGACACTGGTGTTTAAATCAGCCACCCAGAAAGCAGCTAACTGCAGGAGTGGGTACAGAGTCCAACTGAGGCAGAGTAACGGAACAGATGATCTTTACTGGCAGAAGGTAAACAAAAGTCACTTGAAACAAAGGTAAAACAAAGTTCAGAGTAATACGATATACAGGTTAAGGCGGGCTCGTAGTCAGGCAGTGCAAGGTCAGAAGTCCAGGCAAACTTACTGGTGACAGCAAGAAGAGTTGTAGTCAGGCAATGCAGGGTCAGAAGTCCAGGTAAGGTAGCAGGCAGACAGGCAGGGAAGGTCAGGGTTAATTCAGCCTGAGAAAGGCTCTGCTGAGCCGAAACGTCGCACTGTATTCAGATGCTGAATAAAACAACACCTGCTTTGAGAATTGCTTGGAGTGCTGTGGATTCTTACAATTTGCTACCTTATGGGACCGTCAAGCCAGGACCTAACCACGAGCACCCACAATCCGATCTAAGGATATGAGTCAACGGACATTCTAGCCTGGGTTACAGGTATAGCAGTGCTGCTTCCGTTTACTAACTTTCTCTATATCCTAGCGATGTGCCAGCAATCTGTGAGATGGGCCAACCCCTTTAAAATGGTTATGCAGAATTATCGCAATACACCTGTACATTAATTGTGTCTGGTATTGCAGTTTAGCTATATTTAAGTGAATGTGACGCCGCTGCTATACAACACACAATCTGTAGATTGTAAATTCATTTCTATAGAAATATGTGCTATTATTATTAGTAGTAGTAGTAGTAGTACTAGTAGTAGTAATATTAGTAGTAGTATTTTAATTAACCATTAATTCCAGGGCAGTGTACATATGAAAAGGGTTTATTACATATATATAGTATAATGAAAGAACAAGTAAGATAAGAATGGACCAACAGTGACAGATAGTACATAGGTGGAGATGACACTGCCCATTCTACAAGTGAAGGAGAAGGGAGAAGGTGCTCACATGCTAGTGTAATGTCAGCAGAGTTATTGTAAGTTGTAGGCTTTCCTGAAGAGGTGAATTTTCAAGTTGCTTTTGTATTTGGGTGGTGGCAGAGAATCTGATGTGCTGGGGTACAGTAGCAAGCTCCAGAATATGGAGGATGCACTTGAGAAATCTTGTAGACAATTGTGCGAGGAACAGACAAGAGAAGTGCAAAGAAGGAGGTCTTGTCAGGATCAGAAATGATTTGTGGAGTATGTATGGGGAGATTA
Organism: Rhinella marina; assembly: GCA_900303285.1. Classification (NCBI taxonomy): domain Eukaryota; kingdom Metazoa; phylum Chordata; class Amphibia; order Anura; family Bufonidae; genus Rhinella; species Rhinella marina. Next base: position 111,496 of record ONZH01000311.1, read on the forward strand.
GGTCAGAGATGTATAAACTGTTTATTGAAAACAATACTCTATCTTGCGGAAATAAATTAAAATTTCTAAATAAATGAATAGACTTTCATGCATGAAATAACACGTTCTTGCTGGTGTACAGGGGGCTATTGTTAAAAATATTTGTACTTGCTCAGATGTGAAGACTAAAATCCTTAACTTATTGCATGTAATGGGTTATGTAAGCCTGCTTTTGCAAATATTTCTTTTTTCCATGCTACATGTACAATACCTGGTTCTCCACACTGCTGTGACGTGCAAGGAGTGTAAGAAATCCACACCCTGTGTTTACATTACGTTTTCCATGGAAATAGAAGGTTACTGCAGTTTCACAATGAATACTCTTAACTGACCGACAGTCCCTACACTAGGTGCAAGAAAAACAAGACACAACACGGAGATCACAAAAGCAGAGGTGTACGAAATGAGTCAGAACCAGACTGACTACGCAGTACCAAAACATGAGACAGAGAGTGGTCAGAAGACAAGCCTGGATCAGGAAGACTTTGACCAAATAGCAATACAGGAACAAGGGAACCAGCTACAGCCAACAAAGACTATCAGTAGCAATGATGTATGGCCAGGAAGGGAGTTAACTAGAGAGCCGAGTCCCTGGATCAGAACCTGATAGGTCCATTGACTCGGCGCTCCATTAGTCAGAAACACTAGCACACAGTAATCGAGCAGCTGAGCTAATCAGCCCACTGCTAATCTCCCCCAGCACACAAGGTGTGAGGGATAAGAATCCATTTTGTATACAAAATGTCCTCCATCTTGTGCATATGTGGAAAATTACTGAGCAGCTGTGAGAATGTGGGGAGTTTTCTGTGTATAAGATAGTTACAAGGCCGAAGTAAGCAGCTCACTCGCTGTCTCGCTCCCCCTCATTTTCACATGCTTCTTATCAGAGTTTGATGTTCAGGAGGGTTAAGTTTGGTTTTCTCTTATTCTGGTAGCTTCAGGATTTACAGCTAAAGAATGTCAGCTCTGAGATAAGAAACTTTCTAATTAGTAGAACCTTGTTAGTATAGTGCGGAAATATTACCTTTTATGAATAACCAATCAAATCATTAGTTCTGATTTCCACCCCCTTGGTGGTGGGCCAGATTTGTCTATGATTATCTGTAGTGTTATAAGATGTATACGTATGTAAAATAAACCGGAATGAAGGAGAGAATCTGATTCATCCAAGGTGCATGTGTCAATTCTCTGAGCGCTCATCTTCATTGAATTAGGACCCCGGCAATCATAGAGAAGGGGGTTTGCCCCAACAAAACTTGGCGACCAACGCGGGGCTCGACTAAAGGACACTTCATTGATCTCCCGACAACTTGGATAATCTGGACCGGGACGGACAGATATAAAAGACAGCGCTGCAAGGTAAGAGACTTTATCTTACAATATATCTGTGCCTCCCTGACCGGTTGTCTGGCTCGAGGGATTGTTGAAGTAACGTAAGTATAAAGTCCTTTTACAGTCCAGTCCATATTGATAAAGAACCTTGAAAGTTGAAAATACCTATGATTGTTGGGTTTAGTTTCTGATCAGGAGTACCTTTGATTGGGATGTTTTTGGTCTGGTTTTAGGAGTCACGGTATACGTCTTGTTTGTTCTTTACTGGGTTTGGAAAATTGCAGAACATTATAGAAAGGGAAATCTCAGGAGCAAAGTACGCTATACGATTATAGCGGGGAAGCTTTGTTCGGACTGAGGATGATAAATCTCAGAAACATGCACACTTGAAGTGGGGAAGCTGTTTGAACTGAGGAGAAAGACGTCTGAATTTTGTTACTTTCTATAGTTGTTCTGGTACAGTTGAAGAGCAATGGGGAATAATTTCAGTATACCGGAAGGTTATAAGACAGCCAAAACATTGGTGAAGGAAAGAGGAGGTAAAGAGGGTCTGAAGAATGTGGACAGAGTGCTGGAGAAGGCAGGGATGAAGTACGGGAATCTTAACCCTAGGAGTACTAGTACGGTGGCACCATGATTTATGGAGGAAGCTCCAAGGAAGCTAGTCTGGGAAAGATTCACAAAGACTCATTGTGGTTGGATAAAGGATCATGGATGTGAAGATGTGGTTGATACATGGTTAAAGGTAGCTCGTGAGGTAGAAACTGAGGGGTGGAGAGGAGAAGTTGTGAAAGGCAGATTGTTGTACATTCAGAAACAGCAATGTGAGAAGTCTGGAGAAACACCACCTCCATACCCCCTGGCCAATGCAGTCACCAGAGAGCCCAGGAGTGGACCAGAGGGATGGACGTGTAATGTCTGTGGAAACCAGAACCCAGACTGGACTGACACGTGTAGAGTTTGTGGGGCACGTCGACCCCAGAAACCAGCAGGCATTTATCCTGTATTGACTAAGACTAGAACCCTACCTGCTCAGACACCCAAACCAGACACCATGGACCCGTCCGCCCCTACAGCTCCCGAAGCCCCAGGACCGTTAGGACAGTGTGGTTACGTTACTGTGACAGAATATCATCCCTGGAGTCCTAAAGACCAATTAGGACTGCTGACTAGACTCCCAGACCCCCTGATGAGACCAATGCCCACTGCCAGGATGTTACAGCAGATTCAGGCGACATACAGAGCCACCTGGGCTGACCTGAAGGACTTGATGAAACTAGGGGAATCACAGTATCAAGTTGTTGACCCTTTCCTGACTGAACATAGGAGGAGGGCTTTTGACAATTTGTCTCTAGAGGACTAGGAGAAGACTTTACCATCAGGAACAGAGTTTGTCCGAGTTTTCAAGGAATGGGCAAAGGGAAAAGAAGATGAGAGTTCCAAAATCTAAAAGACATAGTTCAGGGACCTCAAGAGACAGTAGAGACGTATGCAGCTGGACTGCGGACCATTTGGACTGACATGGGTTGGGATCAGACTGGACCAATGGGTGAAAAATTGTTGACATCAGCATTTATGGAAGGCTTGAGACCTGCTCTATGAGCCAAGCTAAAAGCTTGTAAACCTGAGTGGCGAGTCACTCCACTGCCACAACTGATTGCTGCTGCAAAAGGTTTAGAACTGGACATGAAAAAGAATTCAGGGGCTTCAGTCAAATATGTCAATCAGGGCCAAGGACAGCAACAAACATCCCGTAGAGATCTCAGATGCTATAACTGTGGGAAACCTGGCCACATAAAACGAGATTGCCACGCTCCACGCCGGCAACGGGATGTGCCCAAAGTTACTGATAACGGAGATCAACAGACCTCCACTGCCATTTCCACCCCCTGCTAGGAAATAGGCAACCCCGTGCCGGTACTGCTTGCAAAAACTGAAGAAAAGGGCCCTCAACTTCATGTACCCGTATCCATAGGCAACAGAAAGGCAGTACCATTCCTGGTTGACACGGGGGCAGCCAAAACAGTAGTAGACCAGAGTTTCTTGCGGCCACATCAGTTAACCCCTTGGCTTGTACCGGCTGTGGGATTTACAGGGGAAACAGTTTTTGTCCGTGAATCTGAGCCAGTAAAACTAAAGATAAAAGACAGTATGGTTGTCACCCAATTGTTAGTTAAAGAAAACCTGCCAGAACCTCTTTAGAGACTGATGTTTTACAAGCACTGGGAGCCCACATACACTTTGATCCCGATGGCACGACCCATGTAGATTTTGGGGCTCCAGAAGAAGTATTGTGTCCCCTAATAGCGACACTGGCCCTGCCTGAGACTGAGCTGTCAGAATTAACCCTTGTAGACCAGGCTGTTCTTGAGGTGGTACCGGAGGATTTGTGGGCAAAATCTAACACAGACATTGGAAGACTCCCTGTGTCTCCGGCTATAGTGCATCTTAAGCCAGGATGTCAGCCCCCTCAAGTGAAGCAGTGCCCCCTCAGTCATGCCCAGGAGATAGCAGTGGTCAGTCAAATTGATGCTTTTCTCCAAGGTGGTGTCAGACAGTTTAGTGGGGTTCATTCTGGTGACAGAAACCCTTTAACTTTCCTCCATCAGAACTGGTGAAAAGGCCTCAAAGCAGAAGCTGCAGTTCTGTAAAAACAAGGTTGTATTTTTAGGACACTGTCTCTCTCACGGAGACCTTCACTTAACCCCAGAGAGGAAGGAGGCAGTGGAGAAAATACAAGTGCCCAAAGGAGCACAAAACCTTCGGGTGTTTTTGGGGCTGGTGTCACACTGTCGCCCCTGGATCAGGCATGCCTCCATGTTAATGCAGCCTCTGTATGATTGTCTGTCATCTGACCCATTTTACCTGACAGAATAGGCAGTGAATAATTTTCATACATTGAAGCTGAGCATAACCTCAGCCCCGGCCCTGGGTATTCCAAAATATGATGAGGAATTTCAGTTGTTTTGCTCAGAAAAGCAGGGTCACAGCACGGCTGTGCTGACTCAGAAACATGGTGACCGCCAGTGGCGTACTTTTCAGCCAGATTAGATCCTGTTGCCAGAGGCACCCCCTCCTGTGTCAGGGCAGTAGCGGCAGTGCAGGCAATGATAGAAAAAGCCTCTGACATTGTGTTAGACTACCCGGTGACTGTACAAACACCTCATGACATTCACGGCATCCTGACTCAAGTCCAACCTAAGCATATTTCTATGGCCAGGCACCTTAGACTCCAGTGTACACTTCTCATGCCGATAACATTTCTTTCAAAAGGTGTGCTACTCTGAATCCTGCTACTCTGCTACCAATCACAGATTCAGAAATGGGGGAAGGGGGCAGAGAAGGTACAGGCAGCCTCCTAAATGACATTATGGAACATGATCCCCATGACAGTGTACAATTGATGCAACAAGAAACGTCAGGATTTAATCATGTACATGAAAACCCCCTTGATAACCCTGATTTTGAGTATGTTGTAGATGGAAGCAGGTTCATGGAAGAGGACGGCCGGTTCCACACTGGATATGCAGTGGTCACACAGCATGAGGTAGGGACAGCTGAACCACTGCCACCTCACATGTCGGCACAAGAGGTGGAGCTGAAGGCACTCACTGAGGCGTGTAAAATGGCCAAGGGGAAGAAGGTGAACATCTACACGGACTCAAGGTATGCTTTTGGTATTGCACATGACTATGGACCCATATGGCGGGCTAGAGACTTTCTAACATCAGCAGGCCAGCCAATTAACAATAAAGACTCTGTACTTGAACTTATTAACTCTCTGTTGTTACCAGAGGAGATTGCTGTTATTAAGGTAAAGGCTCATACAAGATGCACCACGGTGGAAGCAAAAGGCAATGATCGAGCAGACAAGGCGGCCAAACAAGCTGCACTCCAGCCACTAAATGCTGACGCCACCCCGGTGAGAGCCTTGAGACCTGGGGACATTTCAGTAAGTACATTTCAGAGAATGCTTGAACAAGCCCCTCCTGAGGAAAAAGAACAAGGGGCCAAACATGAAATTTGGAGAAACGAGGACATTTGTTGACCACGCCCTCTGTACCCAGCTATGGCTCAGAAGGCCTACGGGCCCACTCACCTATCAGAAGGTGCCATGGTAAGTGTGGTTAACACAGGGTGGATTGCTCCAGGATTTTCTACAGTAGCCGCTCGGTTTGTACAAGGATGTATGGTCTGTGCACTGAACAATCCTGGTCAAGCGGTGAAGACTCCAAGCAAGCACACCCCGAGGTCACTTTACCCGTTCCAGAGACTGCAGATAGACTATATACAACTGCCTAAGGTAGGAGTATATGAGCTTGTCCTTGTGTGTGTTGATCTCTTTTCAGGGTGGCCGGAAGCCTTCCCAGTAACAAAGGCAAATGCAAAGAACACAGCAGAGAAGCTGGTCAGTGAACTGGTGTGCAGGTATGGTGTCCCTGAAGTTATTGAATCAGACAGGGGTTCCCCAGATTAGGATTGTATTTTCCACAATTGGTTGTAAATGAACAATGATAGCCTAACAAGCTATGTGTGGCCCTCACAAAGAGGCTTGAGAACTCCCATAAACAGACATGTGAGAAAAGGCCTGGATCCCAGATTTGATGGTCCTTTCCAAGTCCTGTTGACTACTCATACAGCAGTAAAGGCTGAGGGCTGGATACACGCTTCTCACTGCAAGAAAGTTCCGATGCCCAAGGATGAGGCTCCTCCTGCTGATGGCCGCCCTAATCCTGGGAACAACGGCCCTGTACCAACAACTGAAGGATGATTGGGACAATGCACTGACATCACCAGGTGCTGTTTAGAGGAGTCAATGACACTGAGAAAAAATTCAGGACTGTTGGATCTGTACTCACAGTCCTGTGGGTTCAAGAACTGTGCCTTATCTGGCAATCCCTCTGACTTTTAAAGAACTTATTCATGATGAGGAGACACTTTCTCATTTCTAAATCCCACTAACTGGTTCAGATCTGTCGGTGGGTGGTTGGTGGGAATTTTACAAACAATAATGCAAGTAGTATTGATTATAATAGTGGTATATGCTGTGATTAAGCTTATGTTTATGTGTGCCAACAGGTTCTGTACCAAAAGGAGAAACTACCAGGATTATCGAGAAGTCTTGGGAACTGCATTGATACCTGGGAGGGAATCTGGCCTCCGGCTGGCGGTTGGACCTATCCCAACTGAAGTACCTCTGGGTTAGAATGTCAGTTCCAAGATATCTCAAAATGGGGGAATTGTGAGGGATAAGAATCCATTTTGTATACAAAATGTCCTCCATCTTGTGCATATGTGGAAAATTACTGAGCAGCTGTGAGAATGTGGGGAGTTTTCTGTGTATAAGATAGTTACAAGGCCGAAGTAAGCAGCTCACTCGCTGTCTCGCTCCCCCTCATTTTCACATGCTTCTTATCAGAGTTTGATGTTCAGGAGGGTTAAGTTTGGTTTTCTCTTATTCTGGTAGCTTCAGGATTTACAGCTAAAGAATGTCAGCTCTGAGATAAGAAACTTTCTAATTAGTAGAACCTTGTTAGTATAGTGCGGAAATATTACCTTTTATGAATAACCAATCAAATCATTAGTTCTGATTTCCACCCCCTTGGTGGTGGGCCAGATTTGTCTATGATTATCTGTAGTGTTATAAGATGTATACGTATGTAAAATAAACCAGAATGAAGGAGAGAATCTGATTCATCCAAGGTGCATGTGTCAATTCTCTGAGCGCTCATCTTCATTGAATTAGGACCCTGGCAATCATAGAGAAGGGGGTTTTGCCCCAACAAAGGCTGCAGGGAGAAACAGAGCATTGCATCCTGTTACTAAGGATGTGGTCACGTCACCGGGGGGGTGGCTCAACAGCGCGTTTCTCCCTGCGTGGCCATGCCGTGGCTGAGGATTGAACCACAGGTGACCAGACATGTAAGTTTATTAAAGTATGCTAATGTTTCATGCAGCATAGAGATTTACCATGGTTTTATGATGCATTTTCAGATCACCTGAGTTTTGCAGATGAAAACTGCATAGACTGACACTAAGAAATAAAAACATTGTAGAAATTCACATTAATGCCATATATGGTTTTGCCATGCATTTTTACCTCCACAGCAAACTATAGGGAATACAGTGGAAGGGCTTACGCACATGGCAGCCAGTATGGCAGTGCAGTGTGTCAGCTCCGCGATCGTCATCACTGAGGGACACGACTTTTAAATGTGCAATATCCAATGAAAACACTCCATGTGGGCAAATGAAATTACAATAGAAACTACTACACCTGAGCGCCAGCAAAACAAATGCAATGTGGTGGTGCAAGTCCTCATTACTCATTATGCTCGAGATCTCACAAGAGCAGACACATGATGCATCACGTGAACGCATCCCGATCATGTGATGGTGCTGACATGCCCCGCGATGTAAACATCGCAGAGAAATGTCAGCAACTATTCACAACACAGGCCTGTGACTTATTGAGATGCAAAACACCTCTTTAAAAGTTAATACCATTGTATAATACTGACTATGCAAATGCAATACCTGTGAAGCAGTGCACACAATACTATGTGATGAACTAAACAAAAAATATATATAATATATATAAGAATGTGATAAATGTGACTAATAGATCAACATCCCATAGTTAATAAGATATTATAGAAATAGACAATATATTAAAAAAAAAGTGAAAATAGAAAATAAAAAGTGAATATAAAGTGAATATAAAAATAAGAATAAATTGTGAAAAATATATTTATAAAAAATATATAAAAAATATAAAAAAACCTGTGTGAAAAAGAAAAGGAAACAGGAAAAAAAAAGGGGGGAAGGGGGGGAAGGGGAGGGAGGAAGGGGGAGGGGAAGGAAGGAGTGGAAAGGGAAAGGGGGGGGGAGATGAAAAGGGACAAGAACAAAATGAGGTGAGGAACAAAGTTACATGATTGCATGATAGTACAATAAACCACCACATAAACACATTATAATGGCGCAGAATAGTAATTCATATATATCATACCCTGATTAAATATTATATATAATATATAATAAACATATACCCATCATGATTGTAATTACATAAACCACCACATAAACACATTATATCAACACAAATACTAATCACAACATGATTTAATATTATACATAATCAACATATATCCATCATGATATAAGGACCCCAAGTGAAAAAATAAAAAATACTAAAAATAAAGATAAAATTCATAATTCCCATAAACATTAAAAACAACAACTCCTGAACAGGTGGGAGACCTTTTTTTGTTTAGTTCATCACATAGTATTGTGTGCACTGCTTCACAGGTATTGCACTTGCATAGTATACAATGGTATTAACTTTTAAAGAGGTGTTTTGCATCTCAATAAGTCACAGGCCTGTGTTGTGAATGGTTGCTGACGGTTCTCTGCGATGTTTACATCGCAGGGCATGTCAGCACCATCACATGATCGGGATGCGGTCACGTGATGCATCACGTGTCTGCTCTCGTGAGATCTCGAGCATAATGAGGAATGAGGACTTGCACCACCATATTGCATTTGTTTTGCTGGCGCTAAGGTGTAGTAGTTTCAATTGTAATTTCATTTGCCCACATGAAGTGTTTTCATTGGATATTGCACATTTAAAAGTCGTGTCCCTCAGTGATGACGCCACCCCCAGACGAAGGTACGCCAAAACGCTCGCCGGGGCTAACGCCATTGCGGAGCTGACACACCATGGGTAAATTGTTTGTCCATATATTTTTTTTTGTGGGATATGTGAATATGCACTTGCACTTTATTTCTATGTTATTTTCAATGGGACATTTCCTTTTCCTTTTTGGTGTAGTCATTTCTGCTGATGCCGCCTTTTCCTGCATATGTTTTTACTATGTCATGTATTTATAATTAATCAATAAAATATTTGTGGTATATTTTTTGAAATATTGGTAGCGGTCTGGCATTTTTATCAGTGTTTTTTGTCTAATGTGTTGCCATAGGCTTTTTTGCTTTGTCAAAACTTTTTTCTTTTGTATATGTGCATGAGGCGAATGCCCTTTGTGGATTTAATTGTAGAATTTTTTTTGCTGGCCTTTTTTTAGGTTTATACTGTCTCTTAGTTATTTTGGAGGATCCCTTCAGGTTGTGCTCCAAAGTTTGAAATCTACACTATCTAGAAGTTGGTGTAGTTTTCAGGTGTAATCAATGGCCCCACAAGCTCAGCCCCATCCCACACAATTTTTACAGAAGTGGTAAGTTTGATATAAAAGAGTCACGGTTTTATTGCACAAACTGGACCTTGTGCAAAAATGTACAACTTTTTATGCCCAAAAACTGATGTAGAAACTTTAATAATTACCCACCACGCAGTTCGATGGAACAGGCCACACTTGTAGGAACCCACACCATATACTTATAAGGCTGAAGACCAGGCGCTTTAACACATGGTCCTTAACAGGTTAAAAAAAAACGGATGCAAAATCTGCAGAAGTCAGACATACAAACAGTTTTCTGTTTTTCAAATTAGATGGCAACCAATGTGAAGTCAAATATGGAACTAGTATACAGACCTCTTAAATTATTTCTGAGCTTGACTTTTATACTTTTATACTTTGACTTTCATGCCATTTGTTCTTAAATCCTTGCTTCCACTTTAGATAAACACTGACGTCATGTAGTTAAATTGGATATGCCTTTGTAATTAGCACACAATGAAAGCATTATATTTGGTGCATTCCTTGTAAAGAGACAGTCTTCTCACAGACCTCAGCTGTGGAAAATCTATTCAAGATAATATTGTGATCTGCTGTAACGACCAAAAACTGCTGTCTTATAATAATGTCTAAAGGTCCTAGCAAATTTTCGGAAATTTATATTAATTAAATGTGATTTTGAAATTATAAAGAAAACAAGAAAAATATGCATCAATGAAAATGGACATTTAGACTGATAAAAATCTAAAAAACATAAGTTTATGTACATGGCTTCATGAAAGTTTAAGGGTTTGTGGAGCAAGTCAGCGCTTTTCAAATGGTGGTCTTGAGAGACGATCAAGTACTAAAGCCAGATCACAGGAAAGAAATGGATGTCTAACCAGTAGTCTCAGTTTTCTAATAGCTCTGAAGAATCTTATGACAAGTAGTTTATTAGAAAAATGGGCTTTCAGCATATTTACTTTGAACCCCTTGTCAAACCCTTGCTGAAGGAATTGCAGTATCAATGGTAAAAATGTAGATTCTTTGCTGCACCAAAAGATGAAATACTTCCAAACTCTACCATGTGCTATAAGTGTTGTAGGAATTCTGGAGACAAGAAGCCTCTGGATGGCATTATCTGAACAGCCCTTGTCCACAAACCTCTGCCTTTCAGATTCCAGGCCATTAAATGCAGAAACCCCAGATATGGATGAAGAAAGCTCTTGCTGAAGTGGAAACTTAAAACATAGCATTTATTAAATGATATTTAAAAAAAAAGGAAAATTGACTGGTAATACCAAAGATATTAGACAGGGGATAGATACCCTATCCGTGAGAGACAGTTGGGCAAATACAAGGTAGGGGGATAGCAAATTGATGGATAAATCTCTCCCTATTACTTACCCTGTATAATAAAGCCCTGTCTAAGACGGAATAGCCGCCCGATAGGGGCGATCCCGTGCCAGGAACCCCCTGCTAACCCTGGTAGGCCCTGGCACAGAAAACACCACCACCAATTCAATATCACCCACCAGTGATAAAAAATATCAAAATAACAAACAATAATCAAAAGATACTGGTCAAACCAATTTGATTAATCCCTACAATATTGGGAGTAAAAAGTACCTACGCGTTTCACCTCTCGATTGCGGCTCATAAGGGGACCAAACGAGAACAACAATTTAATGACCAGAAAAATCCTGTGATGGTAACGTATCCGTGGTCAAAGCATTAATAATTATAAGACCAACAAGATGCAAAATGGTTGGTCACTGTACATCACTAAATAACATAATGCATTCACCTAAAGATGACATCAGGGTACACATCAGATAGGATAAATCATCCCATTCATTACCATACTCTGCCCTCCTATTATCAAGGTTATACATATATATATCTATTATCTTCACAATTAGCTGCAGAAAAAATGTAACCTATCGTTCCATACACAGTGATAATAATGTTCCCATAACAAATATGTGTCATTAATGGCCATAACAAGTTAGTGTGGTCCCAATTATAAGTTCAATATAAGGGACCTGCCATAATCCACAATGGGTACTTTGACACATAATGCGTACACAAGTCTTCGCTAATAACAGGAGACATGTTAAAATACTTGCGCATAACCCATCAGTCCAGTGTGGACGCCAGCATGATGGACATGGCGGTCCGCTGCGAGGTCAGAGGGGTGAAAAGATGGCTGATAGCAGGAGGTTCCTGGCACGGGATCGCCCCTGTCAGGGCAGCTATTCTGTCTTGGGCAGGGCTTTATTATACAGGGTAAGTAATAGGGAGCGATTTATCCATCAATTTGCTATCCCCCTACCTTTTGAAGTGGGAACTTCCAATACTCCGCCTAGGACAGATGAAACATATTAACATAGTAACATACATAGTAACATAGTTTATAAGGAAGAAAAAAGACATCCATCCATCCAGTTCGGCCTGTTTTCCTACAAGATTGATCCAGAGGAAGGCAAAAAAAACCTGTGAGGTAGAAGCCAATTTTCCCCACTTTAGGGAAAAAAATTCCTTCCCGACTCCAATCAGGCAATCAGAATTACTCCCTGGATCAACGACCCATCTCTAGTAACTATAACCTGTAATATTATTACACTCCAGAAATACATCCAGGCCCCTCTTGAACTCTTTTAGTGAACTTACCATCACCACCTCCTCAGGCAGAGAGTTCCATAGTCTCACTGCTCTTACCATAAAGAATCCTCTTCTATGTTTGTGTACAAACCTTCTTTCCTCCAGACGCAGAGGATGTCCCCTCGTCACAGACACAGTCCTGGGGATAAATAGATCATGGAAGAGATCTCTGTACTGACCTCTGATATATTTATACATAGTTATTAGATCTCCCCTCAGTCGTCTTTTTTCTAAAGTAAATAAGCCTAATTTTGATAATCTTTCTGGTTACTGTAGTCCACCCATTCCAGTTATTACTTAAGTTGCCCTCCCCTGAACCCTCTCCAGCTCTGCTATGTCTGCCTTGTTCACAGGAGCCCAGAACTGTACACAGTACTCCATGTGTGGTCTGACTAGTGATTTGTAAAGTGGCAGGACTATGTTCTCATCATGGGCATCTATGCCTCTTTTGATGCAACCCATTATCTTATTGGCCTTGGCAGCAGCTGTCTGACACTGGTTTCTACAGCTTAGTTTGCTGTTCACTAAAATTCCTAGGTCCCTTTTCCATGTCAGAGTTACCCAATATTTTACCATTTAGTATGTACTGGTGACTTGCATTATTCCTTCCCATATGCATAACCTTACATTTGTCAGCGTTAAACCTCATCTGCCACTTCTCTTCCCAAGCCTCCAGTCTATCCAGATCCATCTGTAGCAGTGTACTTTCCTCTTCTGTGTTAATTACCTTACACAGTTTAGTGTCATCTGCAAAAATTGATATTTTACTGTGCAAGCCTTCTACAAGATCATTAATAAATATATTGAAGAGAATTGGGCCCAATACTGACCCCTGTGGTACCCCACTAGTGACAGTGACCCAATCTGAATACGTGCCGTTAATAACCACCCTCTGTTTTCTATCACTGAGCCAGTTACTTACCCACATACAGACATTTTCTCCCAGTCCAAGCATTCTCATTTTATATACTAACCTTTTATGTGGTACCGTGTCAAATGCTTTGGAGAAGTCCAGATATACAACATCCATTGATTCGCCGCGGTCCAGTCTAGAACTTACCTCCTCATAGAAACTGATTACATTGGTTTGATATGACCGATCCCTCATGAAGCCATGCTGATATGGAGTTATTTGCTTATTTTCATTGAGGTACTCCAAGATAGCATCTCTTAGAAAACCCTCAAACAGTTTACCCACGACAGATGTTAAACTTACCAGCCTATAGTTCCCGGGCTCTGTTTTTGGACCCTTTTTGAATATTGGCACCACATTTGCTATGCGTCAATCCTGTGGAACACTCCCTGTCAGTATAGAGTCCTTAAATATCAGAAATAAGGGTCTGGAGATGACATTACTTAATTCTCTTAGGATACGGGGGTGTATGCCATCCGGTCCTGGCGATTTGTCTATTTTAATCTTTTTAAGACGCAGCTCTACTTCTTCCTGGGTCAGACAGGGCATTTTTAATGGGGAATTTACTTTTATATTCTGCATTTCATCTGACAGTTTATTTTCCTCAGTGAATACAGTGGAGAAAAAGAAATTTAGTAGCTTTGCTTTCTCCTCATCGCTCTCTGCAACCCCCCCTCATTACTCTGTAAGGGGCCGACACCTTCAGGTTTATACTTTTTACTATTTATTTAATTAAAGAACATTTTAGGGTTAGTTTTACTCTCTTTGGTGATTAATCTCTCAGTCTCTAGTCTGGCTGTTTTTATTTGTCTTTTACATATTCTATTTTTTCCCTTATAGTTTTTCACTGCTTCCTCGCTCCCCTCCTGTTTTAGTGATTTAAATGCTTTCTGTTTGTCATTTATTGCTTTCTTTACAGCTCTATTTATCCACATTGTTTTTTCTTGTTCCTTAACCTTTTATTCCCATAAGGTACAGTACAGACCAAAAGTTTGGACACACCTTCTCATTCAAAGAGTTTTCTGTATTTTCATGACTATGAAAATTGTAGATTCACACTGAAGGCATCAAAACTATGAATTAACACATGTGGAATTATATACTTAAAAAAAAGTGTGAAACAACTGTAAATATGTCTTATATTCTAGGTTCTTCAAAGTAGCCACCTTTTGCTTTGATTACTGCTTTGCACACTCTTGGCATTCTCTTGATGAGCTTCAAGAGGTAGACACCCGAAATGGTTTTCACTTTACAGGTCTGCCCTGTCAGGTTTAATAAGTGGGATTTCGTGCCTTATAAATGGGGTTGGGACCATGAGTTGTGTTGGGCAGAAGTCAGGTGGATACACAGCTGATAGTCCTACTGAATAGACTGTTAGAATTTGTATTATGGCAAGAAAAAGCAGCTAAGTAAAGAAAAACGAGTGCCCATCATTACTTTAAGAAATGAAGGTCAGTCAGTACGAAAAATTGGGAAAACTTTGAAAGTGTCCCCAAGTGCAGTCGCAAAAACCATCAAGCGCTACAAAGAAACTGGCTCACATGAGGACCGCCCCAGGAAAGAAAGACCAAGATTCGCCTCTGCTGCGGAGGATAAGTTCATCCGAGTCACCAGCCTCAGAAATCGCAGGTTAACAGCAGCTCAAATTAGAGACCAGGTCAATGCCACACAGAGTTCTAGCAGCAGACACATCTCTATAACAACTGTTAAGAGTAGACTGTGTGCAGCAGGCCTTCATGGTAAAATACAGTAGCTGCTAGGAAACCACTGCTAAGGACAGGCAAAAAGCAGAAGAGACTTGTTTGGGCTAAAGAACACAAGGAATGGACATTAGACCAGTGGAAATCTGTGCTTTGGTCTGATGAGTCCAAATTTGAGATCTTTGGCTCCAACCACCGTGTCTTTGTGCGACGCAGAAAAGGTGAACGGATGGACTCTACATGCCTGGTGCCCACCGTGAAGCATGGAGGAGGAGGTGTGATGGTGTGGGGGTGCTTTGCTGGTGACACTGTTGGGGATTTATTCAAAATTGAAGGCATACTGAACCAGCATGGCTACCACAGCATCTTGCAGCGGCATGCTATTCTATCCGGTTTGCGTTTAGTTGGACCATCATTTATTTATCAACAGGACAATGACCCCAAACACACCTCCAGGCTGTGTAAGGGTCTATTTGACCAAGAAGGAGAGTGATAGGGTGCTATGCCAGATGACCTGGCCTCCACAGTCACCAGACCTGAACCCAATCGAGATGGTTTGGGGTGAGCTGGACCACAGAGTGAAGGCAAAAGGGCCAACAAGTGCTAAGCATCTCTGGGAACTCCTTCAAGACATAAAGATGTGGAGTTACTGTGGGTAGAAATAAATGGAGCCAAAAACAATATTAAAATACTAATAGGGGTTTATTATAAACCACCCAATATATCAGAGACCACAGAAAATCTACTTCTAAACGAAATAGACAAGGCGGCAAATCATAATGAGGTCATTATTATGGGGGACTTCAACTACCCAGATATAGACTGGGAAACTGAAACCTGTACATCTCATAAAGGAAACAGGTTCTTGGCAATAACCAAAGACAATTACCTTTCCCAACTGGTTCAGGACCCCACTAGAGGGACGGCCATACTGGACTTAGTATTAACCAATAGACCTGACAGAACAACAGATGTGCAGGTTGGGGGACACCTGGGAAACAGTGACCATAACATAATAACCTTCCAATTGTCATTCAAAAGAGTGTTTCTTCAGGGAGGAACAAAAATACCAAACTTCAAAAAAGCTAAATTTAGCCAACTAAGAGAGGCCATAGGCCTAACTAACTGGGACAAAGTCCTCAAAAATAAAAATACAGCCACAAAATGGGATATTTTTAAAAGCATCCTAATATCTAATTGTGAGAGGTACATACCATATAGGAATAAAATGATAAGAAACAAGAAAAAAACAATATGGATAAACAGAACTGTAAAGAAAGCAATAAATGACAAAAAGAAAGCATTTAAATCACTAAAACAGGAGGAGAGCAAGGAAGCATTGAAAAACTATAAGGAAAAAAATAGAATATGTAAAAGACAAATAAAAGCAGCCAAACTAGAGACCGAGAGATTAATCGCCAAAGAGAGTAAAACTAACCCTAAAATGTTCTTCAATTATATAAATACTAAAAAGTATAAACCCGAAGGTGTCGGCCCCTTACAGAGTAATGAGAGGGGAGTTGCAGAGAGCGATGAGGAGAAAGCGAAGCTACTAAATAACTTTTTCTCCACTGTATTCACTGAGGAAAATAAACTGTCAGATGAAATGCAGAGTATAAAAGTAAATTCCCCTTTAAAAGTGTCCTCTCTGACCCAGGAAGAGGTACAGCAACATCTTAAAAATATTAAAATAGACAAATCACCAGGACCGGATGGCATACACCCCCGTATCCTAAGAGAATTAAGTAATGTCATCGCCAGACCCTTATTTCTGATATTTAAGGACTCTTTACTGACGGGGAGTGTTCCACAGGATTGGCGCATAGCAAATGTGGTGCCAATATTCAAAAAGGGTCCAAAAACAGAGCCCGGAAACTATAGGCCAGTAAGTTTAACTTCTGTTGTGGGTAAACAGTTTGAAGGTTTTCTGAGAGATGCTATCTTGGAGTACCTTAGTGAAAATAAGCAAATAACTCCGTATCAGCATGGCTTCATGAGGGATCGGTCATGTCAAACCAATTTAATCAGTTTCTATGAGGAGGTAAGTTCTAGACTTGACTGCGGCGACTCAATGGATGTCGTATATTTGGACTTCTCCAAAGCGTTTGACACAGTACCACATAAAAGGTTAGTATACAAAATGAGAATGCTTGGCCTGGGAGAAAATGTCTGTATTTGGGTAAATAACTGGCTCAAGTATTAGAAAATAAAGGGTGGATATTAACGGTAGACACTCAGATTGGGTCACTGTCACTAGTGGGGTACCACAGGGGTCTGTATTGGGTCCTATTCTCTTCAATATATTTATTAATGATATTGTAGAAGGTTTGCATAGTAAAATATCAATTTTTGCAGATGACACTAAACTGTGTAAAGTAATTAACACAGAGGAGGACAGTGCACTGCTATAGCAGGATCTGGATAGACTGGAGGCTTGGTCAGAAAAGTGGCAGATGAGGTTTAACACTGACAAATGTAAGGTTATGCATATAGGAAGGAATAATGCAAGTCACCAGTACATACTAAATGGTAAAGCATTGGGTAACTCTGACATGGAAAAGGACCTAGGAATTTTAGTGAACAGCAAACTAAGCTGTAGAAGCCAGTGCCAGACAGCTGCTGCCAAGGCCAATAAGATAATGGGTTGCATCAAAAGGGGCATAGATGCCCATGATGAGAACATAGTCCTGCCACTTTACAAATCACTAGTCAGACCACACATGGAGTACTGTGTATAGTTCTGGGCTCCTGTGAACAAGGCAGACATAGCAGAGCTGGAGAGGGTTCAGAGGAGGGCAACTAAAGTAATAACTGGAATGGGTGGACTACAGTACCCAGAAAGATTATCAAAATTAGGCTTATTCACTTTAGAAAAAAGACGACTGAGGGGAGATCTAATAACTATGTATAAATATATCAGGGGTCAGTACAGAGATCTCTCCCATGATCTATTTATCCTGAGGACTGTGACTGTGACGAGGGGACATCCTCTGCGTCTGGAGGAAAGAAGGTTTGTACATAAACATAGAAGAGGATTCTTTACGGTAAGAGCAGTGAGACTGTGGAACTCTCTGCCTGAGGAGGTGGTGATGGTAAGTTCACTAAAAGAGTTCAAGAAGGGCCTGGATGTATTTCTGGAGAGTAATAATATTATAGGTTATAGTTACTAGAGAGGGGTCGTTGATCTAGGGAGTTATTCTGATTGCCTGATTGGAGTCGGGAAGGAATTTTTCCCCCTAAAGTGAGGAAAATTGGCTTCTACCTCACAGGGGTTTTTTTTGCCTTCCTCTGGATCAACTTGTAGGAAAACAGGCTGAACTGGATGGACAGATGTCTTTTTTCGGCCTTACAAACTATGTTACTATGTAAGACTGTTGGAATACCATTTCAGGTGACTACCTCTTGAAGCTTATCAAGAGAATGCCAAGAGTGTGCAAAGCAGTAATCAAAGCAACAGGTGGTTACTTTGAAGAACCTAGAATAGACATATTTTCAGTTGTTTCACATTTTTTTGTTCAGTATATAATTCCATATGTGTTAATTCATAGTTTTGATGCCTTCAGTGTGAATCTACAATTTTCATAGTCATGAAAATACAGAAAACTCTTTGAATGAGATGGTGTGTCCAAACTTTTGGTCTGTACTGTATATACCTCTCACAATTAGATATTAGGATGCTTTTAAAAATATCCCATTTTGTGGCTATATTTTTAATTTTTGAGGACTTTGTCCCAGTTAGTTAGGCCTATGGCCTCTCTTAGTTGACTACATTTTGCTTTTTTGAAGTTTGGTATTTTTGTTCCTCCCTGAAGAAACGCCCTTTTGAATGACAGTTGGAAGGTTATTATATTATGGTCACTATTTCCCAGGTGTCCCCCAACCTGCATACGTGTTGTTCTGTCAGGTCTATTGGTTAATACTAAGTCCAGTATGGCCGTCCCTCTAGTTGGGTCCTGAACCAGTTGGGAAAGATAATTGTCTTTGGTTATTTCCAAGAACCTGTTTCCTTTATGAGATATACAGGTTTCATTTTCAAAGTCTATATCTGGGTAGTTGAAATCCCCCATAATAACGACCTCATTATGTTTTGCCGCCTCGTCTATTTCAGAAGGGAGAACCACACTCTTCTTGGCTAGAATGGTGCTATGAGGATGGCTCGAGCTTGGTCCTGCTGAACCTTCTCAAGCACTCTTGTAATGAGAGGAAACACGTATATTCCTGAGACCATGGAACTGATAAGCCATCTAGGAAGGTGGGATGAGCGAGGCGACTGAGAAAGGCAAATCTTGTTGTTTTTCTGTTAAGTCTGGTAGCCATTTCATCCAAGGAATAAAAGCCACATTTGAGGGATATCTGTTGAAATGTTTACAGCTTGAGGCTCTATTCCATCGGGCACAGGTGATTCCTGCTCAGCCAGTCTGCCTTCTGAATGAGAGACTCCTTCATATGTAGTGCTATCAGGGTGAGGAGATGTTTTTCGGTCTAGGTGAAGATCTTCCTACATTCCAGCTGGAGGAGAGGGCTCCTGGTCTCCCTGCCCTCTTGCATGTTCAGGTAGAAGACTGATGGAGAATTGTCAGATTGGATTAGCACTGCTTTGTCTTTCAGCAGCTTCTGGAAATGTAGGAAAGAGAATTTGATTGCCTTTATTTCTCTGAGATTGGAAAAGGCTCTGCTGTTGAACTGAGACCATATTCCCTGAATCCAATGGGGATTAAGATGAGCCACTCAACCTGTGGTGGAGGCATATGTGGTAACTAACCCATGAGGTACAGAATGTAGACTTCTGCCAAGAAGAAATTCCTGCTTGAGCCACCACCTTAGGTATTCCTTGGTCTGAGGTCAGATCTTCACAGGCCAGTCCAGGGCTGGCAGATGTCTGTTCCATTGAGCCAGGATGTTGAACTGTAGCGACCTGAAATTAAATCTGTCCCAGGGAACTGCCTCAATGGAGGATGTCAGGCTTACCAAGACTCTCGTGGCCATCCTTAAGGAAATCTTATGATGATGTACTAAAAATTTAACTGCTTTTCTGATGTTGACCACCTCTACTTTGGTAATGACATAAAAAATATTTTGGTGTCTAAAATAAATCCCAGGGATTGAAGACTCTGAGATGGAAGAAGATGGGATTTTTGTATATTTTCTGTGTAGTTGATTATGAAGCCATGTTGTTCCAGAACCATGATAGTGGAGAAAGGTATCTTAGAAACCAATTGTGGACTAGAAATATTTCTTGTAATCTAAAGGCAGTAGCCAGGATGATGATATTTTTTGTGAAGACTTTGGCAGTGGAGATTCCAAATGGGACATATCTAAATTGACAATGTATCACTTTTGAACCTCTGTGTACCGCGACTCTTGTGAGCTGGAAGTATTGGCATGTGCAGATATGCATCCTTGAGGTCTTTTGATGCCATTAGCAGGTTGATTTTAATCAGAGTAAGTATAAAGCTGTAGCCTGCTCTCAGTATATGCATTGGAAGCTGTGAGGCACCAGGGGAAGTAAGACGCCTCAGCATGCATGTTGGTACCTGCATCCCTGGATTTAATGGAGGCCTTTAAGGCACCAAAAATGGCAAAGGCAGAGTGGACCCAGCATGCATGTGGAACCAACACTCCCTGAATTTAATGGTGGCCATTATGGCGCACAACAGGTAGGAATTAGTGTTAGGTTCCCGTCTTAAAGAGATCGCCTTGACGTTTGGCAGACGGGCCCAAATAATTTTGTACAAAATGTATTTGCCAAGAATCTCAATTTTGCAAAATCAGTGTAGCACTAGCACCAGAATGTTTTCTATGACTATGGCAGTATTGTACATTATTTGTGTTTGCAGAGTGTTGCTGCATTGAGTTTTTTTCCTTAATGATTCTATCTTAGTAAGGCAGAAGAAAAAAAAACATGTGCTTTCCTAAGTCAGGACAGTATATTGGCCAAGATACCTTCTCATTGGTTAAAGTTTAATTAATTGCTATTAACCACTTTGTGTTAGGGTACTTTCACATATGCTTTTTGCATTCCTGCTTTGAGATTCGGCAAAGGATCTCAAAACCGGGGCAAAACACTTCCATTTTGTCCCCATTCATTGTCAAAACAGAACAAACCAGATTAGGATGGATCAGGATGCTTTCCATTCGAGTTTGATCAGTTTTTTGACCGGACACAAAAACGCTGCAAGCTTTTGGTCACCCCAAAAGCTCAGTGATATGTGCAGGACATCCTACAGCCACATGTGTTGCCTTTTGCAGGATAATGCTCGCCCACACACAACAAGAATTTCCCAGGAATATTTCCACCAGACTGCAGTACTTTCTTGACCTGCCCCATCACCAGATTTATCATCAATCTAGCATAAATGGGACCAGCTGGGACACCAGCTTCGGCAACCTACGAGTGTGCAGGATCTACAGGACCAGCTGCAACATCTGTGGACAAATGAGCCACAAGAAATCATATGGAACCTGTGTAGGCTAGAAGTGGTCTAACAGGTTACTAGAGCCTCCTTTCAATTGTACAGTTTTCCTTCAATGTTTTTTTTTTGTCAAAGAGTGTATATAGTGCAATACACAGCTCCATACAACCACATATGGAGCCCCTAAGACTGCATAGTCTGTAATATTGAGCCACAGGGACTCCATGTGTCTCCATACAACCTCCTTCACAGAGCTCAGCCAGGTACATGCAACCACTATAATAAGGTAAAGAATTATGAAATTGTGTAGCGGTTCTAAGACAGACAAGATGACCTTTTCATTTTCATTTGTGCTCCATCCTAATATTTGTTCATTTTTTGATTATATTTTAAACCATCCTCTTGGAAAGGCACTGTAAAGTAAAAATATTCATACAGCATATGTGCCATTAAATGAGATCACTCTGTAAAGTAAAACCTGATGCACCTGTGTGAAGACTAATTATAAAAACACAATACAAAGGGGAAATCATTACACCAAAGTCAAACTGAGCAGAAATATGTGTAAAAAAGAGGAAGTAAAAAAGCTGCAGTAGATCAGAACTGTCTGTTTTGTATTCTACTCACTAGTTCATGAACTTATGTGTGGAGTTGTCAAAAATGGCAGCATTTGTAACGGTATCTATCAATGAAAACGCTCATACTTCATGAAATTAAGGTTAAATGGCAGTCCTATGGCTATATATAGTTGCAAAAAATAGTATGTGAATGCTTTGAAATTACCTGGATTGTCTAAGCCACAATGATAGACAAACATGATCTAACACAACTATTAGTACACAAACAGCTGGACCATTTATATCTTTTAAGGCCGCTTTACACGGCACAAGAATCCACCAGATAATCGCTAACGAGCATTCATAGGCGCTCATATCAGGTGCTGCCGATTACCCGATGAATTAGCAAAATGTTTGTTCATTGGGTTATCATATCATTCATGTGGTCACCTAAATCATTTCCCGGCAGCAGATCATGCCGTCTACACAGTACTCTGCTCCCGGCAAACATCAAGTCTGTATGAGGACGATTGTTGGCATTAGCAATCACTCCTCCCCATACTGTGGAGGAGATCGCTGCATATAAATAAGTGGTCTCCTTCACTGACAAGCAGGTGCTTGACGGGAAGGAACACCCCCTTCCCAACAATCACCTGCTGAATTGGCCAGTGTAAAGGGACTTTTATTGAGTACATTGAGTAAACATCCTCATTGCAGGCAGACATCTACTATGCAATTAGAAAAGTAGGCAAGTTTGTCATAACTCTATTATTGGTCTGTGTCAAAGGTTCTCATTGAGGCTACTCCTGTTAGTCCAACGTGTTGGTTTGCTGTGGGTATGCCCTGACCTCCAGTATCTGAGTACAGTGGTCCCTCAAGATACAATATTAATTTGTTCCAGGACGACCATTGTATGTTGAAACCATTGTAAGTTGAGTAATTGGTTCCAAAGCCCCAACATGTCATCCAAGATAAGAGAAAATGAAGATTTAACAAAAATAAGCAGATAACTAAGACAGATAAAACAAATCCTTACATATAACAGGAATAGCTGGTAACTATCAACTAATACAGCTATTTTACCAGAGAATTGACCTTAGTTGGATATGACATTGTATGTTGAATCTAGTTTCAGCTTATGATGGGTCAGAAAAGACCATTGTATGTTGAAAATATTGTATCCTGAGGTCATTGTATCTTGAGGGATCACTGTATCTTGATGTCCCATTTCTCCTGGTTCCTGTTTTTCTGGTGCACCTGCTTCCTGATAATTCTGCATCCTGATTCCTGATCTGATCCTCTGCTGCTGACTTCCAGCCTGTTGAAAGATTCCTTGCCACCTGTCTCTGTCCGAGTGAAGTTACTAGCATGGGACATTATTTATTTATGATGTAAAAATATTTTTTATGTATTTTGGCTATAATAATAGTGAATATTCATTAAGTGCAAGCTTATATGTATCCCAAAGTGGTGTTGCAAAAATGAAGTTAGTTGGGTGTGATGAGGCATGAACAAAGCTTTGTCCTAAAGGGGTTAGCAGCTTGACTCTACGTGCATAAGCATCATCAGTGCCATCATCAGCAGAAAAATGTGTCTTGACTAATAATAACAAAAGAAAAACTGGTGAAGTAAGAACGGACGAGGGGATTCCTGTTATAGTCTAAGCCTGTGTTTGGGCCTTATGCTGTGAGAGGGAAGGGGGAGCAGCAGGCAGGAAGCAAAGCACATAGCACAGCTCTGATCACACACCAGAAATAGAGCTTCCACTCATCACAGTTTTACAAGAAAAATTAATAAGACCAAAAATAAGCAGATAAGTCACACATTTCTGGGCTGAACGACATCTAATAAAGGTCTTCATGTCAATTAAAGGAGTTTTCCTTTTAAGACAACCTATCGCCTATTCACAGGATAGGGGATGTGTCTGATTAGCGGAGGTACGTAGGACGACTGGAGCCCCCACTGATGACCAAAATGGGGATCCATGCTCCCTACCTCTGAAATATAATGTCAGGAAATATTATTGTACTCAGAGAGTGGTTGAAGCTTGGAACAAACTTCCAGCAGATGTGGTTGGGAAATGTACAGCAAGTGAATTTAAAAAATGCCTGACACATAACACCATCTTTGATCCTAAGAAAAGGAAGGAAGGGCAGTACTAAATGGACGCAGGTGGTCTTTTTCTGCCATCAATCTTTTATATTTCTATGTTTCTCCTGTTTGAAAGAAGCGGCAGTCATGGATATGTACTGCTGCTCCATTTGGCTCTGTGGGGCTGCAAGCGCTTGGCTATCTCTGGTGGACTAACAGAGTTGAAAGGATCAGTAGACAAACATGTGGGTCCACCAATCAATCCAATCAATGAGCACAGGCCTTTGTTCTCATGATTCAGCCCCAGCGGTCAGACCCAGGCCGCTCAGACAAATTCCCTATTCTGTGAATAGGGGATAAGATGTCTTAATGAAACAACCCTTTCAACACCAGAACCATGGAATGAATTTCTATTTACAGAGATCTGAACTAAATTCATCATGTAAGATTCCATACACCCACCATGTATTCATCTTTTTGCCAACTTATAATTAAAGGATGGGTAACTATACCTCTCCCTACACGTAGCACAAGATGCCCACAAGTTTGCATCCTCACACCCATGCTCTCCACACTGTACACCTATAATTGCTTCATAAAGCATATCTCCAAATCATCAAGTTTGCTAACAACTTAATGATCAGCACAATCATGAGGAGCGTATAGGGAGGAAGTAGAGCTTGATACAGAGCAGTGCACTGCCAACAACCACTCCCTCAATGTTAGGAAAACAAAGGAGATGATTGTTGACTTCGGGAAGGGGAACAGAGTGTAGGAAGGGTGAGCAGTAGTTTTAAGTTACTTGGTGCCCACATAGCTGAGAATCGTACTTGGTCACTTACTACATCAGACATTGTTAAAAAGGCCCAACTATGTCTTCACTTCCTCCAAAGACTGAGAAGAGTAAATCTGTCACAGCAGATCCTCTGCAACTTTTACAGGTCTATATTGGACAGCTTCTTGACCAGTTGCATTGTAGTCTGGTGTGGCAGTGCTACTGATGCTAAACATAAGGCCCTGTAGACGGTGATGAAAACTGCCTAGTGCCCAGCTTATCATAACAGCTGCCCAACCACCTATATTGGACATTTACAATAAGATATGTTTGATCGGAAGGTCTGCTAGCATTCCCTCTAACCATCAACATAACCTAACGCACTTTTGGTTTCAGCCTTTCTGATCATCTCAGAGAGTTAGGTTCCAGAACACGTCAAGCTAGAACGCACCAGGATTGAAGAAACAGTTTTTGTTCCTTAAAGGCTGATTTAAAACTTTTGCCACTATACAAAAGCGTTGGTGCTGGCCTCAACTGGAAATACGCAGTTCAGCCTTCTGGGCACCAGTCCATGAAAAAGGAATGCCCTGGGGTTCAAAAAAGCTAACAGGAGGAAGAGCAAGTAAAACTTCAAAAAAGGTGTCCTGAGGAAGATCATTAGTCAACGGATCAAAGATTCAAATGAACTGAAATTGTTTAGCCTTGAATAAAGAAGTCTAAGGGGGGACATGATTAACCTATACAAATATATAAACGGACCATACAAAAAATATCAAGTGAAGCTATTCTGTGTTACACCGCCTCAAAAAACAAGGGGCCACTCCCTACGACTGGAGAAAAAAAGATTCAGTCATAAGAGGCGACAAGCATTCTTTACAGTAAGATCTGTGAATCTCTGGAATAGCAGGAGCTGGTCACAGCAAATACAGTAGATGGCTTCAAAGGCTTGAGGCTTATGACAATGTATAGAAATCTTTTTCTACAAACTCTTTCCCTTTGGCCCGACCCCTTTTTAAAAAGAAGAGGGACATTGATCCAGGGATTACAGGATTACAGGTTGGACTTTTGTCTTTTTCCAACCTTAACAACTATGTAACTGGACACACCAGCAAATATGAAAAAAAAAACAGCACTGCCATATTCCAAACTGGTGACTTTATTAGAAGAAAAAACACTCGCAGAACACTTTGTTAAAAGAATTCTTTTGACAAAGGGCCTGGGTGCCTGAAATGCGTCAAGAAGGTGATATTTTTTATTGCTTGAGTGTTTTTTCTTCTAATAAACTGACCAGTTTGGAATACGAAAGTGCTGTTTTTTCACATTTGGATTTAAGAGTCTCTGCTCACCATGACATGCCGACAGCCTTGTGGACATTATGCTTCACTGATGGAGCTGGCCCGTATTGTGTTTCTATTGGACACACCAGTAACACTAACTAGAACATGAATACAGACTGGTACCAATCTAACCATGGTCCTGACAATTTCACTCAGCTCATACATACAGAGCTCCATCAGTTTATGGGACTCTACGCACATTGCCCTAATTGAAACTCCCTATAATTGTATATTTAAAGGGGTTGGCCACCCTAAGTATCAAAAATCCAAAGTGCCCCAGACAATAACCAACACCATGAAGTATTTCTATCAGGTGACATGTTCTGGCTGTACGTCATTTATCTAACCTGTTCACCATGACACACTTCCCTGGAGGAGCTCCCTCAGACAGGCTGTGTGGGAGGAGCAGCTGCAAAGTGAAAGTAACAATCCCAGCATGCACTGCAGCAAGCATGTCTAGAGGAGCAGTCACATGACACTCCTGGACAACTGTGATACCATAGTAACAACAGCACCTCAGGTGTCATTTCATCAGTGCTTTAGGCCTCATGCACATGACTATAGCCTGTCTGTGCCGGTATTGTGGTCTGTGAACAGAAGGTCCGCAATATACAGGCTCCAGCCGTGTGTGCACCGTATCATGGATGCCAACCTATTCACTTGAATGGGTCCACAATCCAGAAGATACGGTGCAGTGCGGAATGGAAACACAGATCGGAAGCCCACGGAAGCTCTATGGAGTGCTTCCATGGGGTTTCTGTCCATGATTCTGCTCCGCAAAAAAGTAGTGGCAATGCCAGATAAAATAAATAAACCACTTACCTCTCCTGCTCCCGGACGCCGCCACTTCCTCACCGCCCGGGCTCTATCTTCATCCTTCCTCCGGCTGTGCTGTGAACTGGCGCGCACTGCGTGAGGTCACAGAGTGCCCTCACGCTGTGGGCAGCTACTGCACAGCTGACAGCCAAGGACCAGGAAGCGGTACAGAGCCGTCACCACTTCCTGGTCCTCCGGTACTAATAAGCGCTTCCATAATTGAAGCGCTCATTAGTATTCAGCCCATAAGATGCAAGGACACTTTTTCCCCCCCACTTTTGGGGGGGGAAATGCATCTTATGGGCGCAAAAATACGATATACGAAATATATATATATATATATATATATATATATATACATACACACATATATATATACATATATACACATATACAACACACACGTGTATATATATAGATATACTGTATATATATGATACATACACACAGTGTATATATATAGATATATATATATGTATATATATATAGATACAGATTGATATGTATATTATAGTAACACAACAAATAATACATATACAGGTCTGTGTATGTATATATATATATATATATATATATACACACAGTATATATATATACACACACGACAGTATATATATATATATACACACACACACACAGTATATATATACACATACACACAGTATATATATATACACACAGTAATATATATATAACACTACAGTATATTATATATATGCCCAACAGTATATATTATGATATATACACTATTATATACATACACATATATACCTACACATCTCCATATAATTATATAGAAAATGTACTGTACAGGGATGGCTGGGCAGACGTGCTGCTTTCTGGGTTGGCGGCAGGGGGCGTGGCCTAACGAGAAAGGGGCGTGCTTAAGTCGGTCTGCGGCATGATGGTAGTGCAGGGGGGGTGGATGATGGACTGAGTAGCCACCCCAGTACAGGGGCTATGAGGCTTTTATTATAACCAGCTTCTCACAGGAATCAGCTGTTTGTGGAGACAGAACAAGCAGCTGACTCCTGTCAGAGTGAGCAGAGAGCAGCTACTGACAGGAGCAGACTGCACATGCCCTGCATTTACAGAGTATTAGGCAGCTCCAGTGCTGGCATGGACGAGCTTGCTCTCAAGCTCCTCCATGTCTCGTGCAGCTATGGACGAACTGGGCTGCAAGCTAAGAGGGCTTAGGGGGCGTGGCTTCAATTGAAAGCAAAGAGGCAAGGTGGGATATATTAGGAACTTCATTTTTTCCCTGCCTGCCACACATTAGTAGAAAGTACTTAGAGAGTGGCCAACCCCTTTAAGTGTTTTCTGACATTTTACTACCGATGACCTATCCTCAGGATAGCTTTATGACAAAAATGAAAACTGAACATGTAACATCGATTTCCATTATTGAACGATTATTTGCGTGTGTGGCTTGTGACATTGGTTAGCATGGGGTGTTATATGACACCAATGGTTTAATCATATTTTGAGTTCAGATCTTTTTTTGGAAAAAAAATAAGACGTTTTCTCTATTCTCTATTTCTCTATTAGGGATACTCCTGTGTACTTGTTGTACATATGCCTGTCTGAATTGGCCTGGCCCACATATACCCCAGACAGGGATGTCTGTATACTGGGCTGACCTAGCCCATATGTATACCACAGGCATGGAAGGCTGTATACTGGGCTGTGCTGTCCCACATATCTCCTGGGCAGGGAAGGCTGTATACTGGGCTGGCTCTATTCCTATCAGTTGTTTGCATCTACCCTCCACCTCCAGACCAGAGCAGTGGAGGAAGTAGGGAAGCCGCCCCTCCCCCACCCTTGACTGGACTAGTGCTGGAGTGATTGGGCAGGGCCCTGCATCTCTGGAGCAATATCATTGGCGGCCCAGCGCTTGTGTGGTGGTAAGTGTCTAATTACTTTCACATTTACAGTGCTTGGCTTCTACCCGGCGCTAGGAATCTTTCTCTCCATTTGGAGCGCGCATGAGGTGGCACTTGAAGATAGCTCTAGTGGGAGTACGCAGTTAAGGCCAACATCGCTAGGATATTAGCAGCAGAGGGAGCGTGCCGGCACCCAGTATGTTTCTACTTAGTTCCTAGTGAACAGCCTGTTTTGGCCTACTGACCAAACGTTTTTCTTGTCATATACAGAAGACTATTTAAGTTAAGATGTTCTGCCAAGTTCACTGAGTGTTGTTAGAACGCAAGCATCTTCTGAAATAATAAGCAAAAACATTCACTTCTGCGTATGCAATCTTGAAACTCTTAGTATTACTTATGTTCTTCATAATAGCCTCAGCCTCACAGTAGCGTTGCGACCTCTCACAATTTTTCTTAAACTAACCATCACATAACACATTGCATAACTCAAGGAAACACATAATTCCTAAGTTTCAGTGTTACAAACTAGATAATAAAGAATGGTGCAATGATGACAATGAGCCAACTGTACCCTGTAATCACCATTGCATCCTAAATAAAATATATACATTTTCTCTTTTACTCGGCCACTCTTTTATTTAGTTTACATTTTTATTATTTTCCATGCTAGTAACGGGTTGGACCCCCTTTTGCCTTCAGAACTGCCTCAATTCTTCGTGGCATAGATTCAACAAGGTGCTGGAAGCATTCCTCAGAGATTTTGGTCCATATTGACATGATGGCATCACACAGTTGCCGCAGATTTGTCGGCTGCACATCCATGATGCGAATCTCCCGTTCCACCACATCCCAAAGATGCTCTATTGGATTGAGATCTGGTGACTGTGGAGGCCATTTGAGTACAGTGAACTCATTGTCATGTTCAAGAAACCAGTCTGAGATGATTCCAGCTTTATGACATGGCGCATTATCCTGCTGCTGAAAGTAGCCATCAGATGTTGGGTACATTGTGGTCATAAAGGGATGGACATGGTCAGCAACAATACTCAGGTAGGCTGTGGCGTTGCAACGATGCTCAATTGGTACCAAGGGGCCCAAAGAGTGCCAAGAAAATATTCCCCACACCATGACACCACCACCACCAGCTTGAACCGTTGATACAAGGCAGGATGGATCCATGCTTTCATGTTGTTGACGCCCAAATTCTGACCCTACCATCCGAATGTCGCAGCAGAAATCGAGACTCATCAGACCAGGCAACGTTTTTCCAATCTTCTACTGTCCAATTTCGATGAGAGCTTGTGCAAATTGTAGCCTCAGTTTCCTGTTCTTAGCTGAAAGGAGTGGCACCCGGTGTGGTCTTCTGCTGCTGTAGCCCATCTGCCTCAAAGTTCGACGTACTGTGCGTTCAGAGATGCTCTTCTGCCTACCTTGGTTGTAACGGGTGGCAATTTGAGTCACTGTTGCCTTTCTATCAGCTCGAACCAGTCTGCCCATTCTCCTCTGACCTCTGGCATCAACAAGGCATTTCCGCCCACAGAACTGCCGCTCACTGGATGTTTTTTTCTTTTTCGGACCATTCTCTGTAAACCCTAGAGATGGTTGTGCGTGAAAATCCCAGTAGATCAGCAGTTTCTGAAATACTCAGACCAGCCCTTCTGGCACCAACAACCATGCCACGTTCAAAGGCACTCAAATCACCTTTCTTTCCCCATACTGATGCTCGGTTTGAACTGCAGGAGATTGTCTTGACCATGTCTACATGCCTAAATGCACTGAGTTGCCGCCATGTGATTGGCTGATTAGAAATTAAGTGTTAACGAGCAGTTGGACAGGTGTACC